>BQNB010117002.1:0-18411 GCA_026074375.1 Tanacetum coccineum
GAAGTGCGATCTAGTGTGGAAGAAGGAATGGCTACAATGGAGAATCTAGTTAGAAAGCTTGGTAATGCTGAAGAAAGAGATGAGTGTAAGAAGTTGAAGAATGAACTAGAAGAAGCAAGGTTTAGCAACACACTTCTTCAAATACATAATGAACGGGGTCAAGAGTGATCTCTATTGGACTAGAGTTCAAGCTCATAAGTCTATCGAGAGATGATTCATAGGACCGAATGAGGCTATTGATGTTTCGGTTGAAGATGAGGAGAGTCCATCATCTGAGTTGCGGGGATCCCCTCGTAACTCTTAGTAGTTTAGTTTCATTGGTAGTATCTTTGTTGTGTAATCACTATACTGAATCCTCAATTAGTAGACTTGATGCTATTGGTTGTAACAATTTGCATCATTTTGTAACACAATGCAACTATGTATTAACTCTTCTGTGATAAATAATGAATGACTATCTTTTGTGATTGATTTGTCTTTGTACCATGTTATGAGTATATCATGTTATGAATGCTTATCAAGTTGTTTTCTATGTAGCATGACAGAATCATGCCTCCAAAGTCTGCACCTTTGACTCAAGCTACCATTTGGTGAATGATCAGATAAAGTTTCGATGCCGCTATTGCTTCTAAGCGGGCAAGACATGCAAATGCTAGGAATAATGCTAGTGGACCTGGACCAGCTAGGGGTCAAGTTACCGCACCTGTTGTTTGAGAATGCACTTTTGCTGGATTCATGAAGTGTAACCCTGATAATTTTCATGGTACTGAAGGAGCTGTTAAGCTTAGGAGATGGTTTGAGAAAAGGGAGATGATTTATGGGATAAGCGAATGTAAGAAAGATAAGAAAGTTAAGTTTGCTGCTACTACACTGCGAGGACCTGCACTAACTTGGTGGAACTCTAAAGTCGCAATTTTGGGACTAGATGTTGCTAACTAAATGAGGTGGACTGAGATAAAGAAATTGATAACAGTGGAGTTTTGTCCTGCTGAAGAACTACAACGAATGGAAAATGTGTTGTGGAACCTGAAGGTCAAGGAGTATAACATGGTGGCTTATACTCAAATATTTAATAAGTTAGATTTGATGTGTCCAAGGATGGTTGAGCCAGAAAGTGTAAAAGTTGATGCTTACATATGAGGATTGTCTGATAACATCAAGGGTGAAGTTACTTCTTCTAAGCGTACCAATTTGAATGAAGTTGTGCGTATGACACATAAATTGATGGAACAAAAGTTACAAGCTAGGAATGAAAGGATTCTTGAAGGAAATAAGTGAAAGTGGGAGAACTTTCAAAGTGGGAACACTAGTGGTAAGAGCAACCACAAGGATAACTTACGCTAATCTTCGCAGAATAATCAAAAGCAAGGGAATGCGTGAGCTATGACTACTGCTCTGAATAAGGGAAAGGTTTCTTATGGATCACTTCCTGTGTGTAAACATTGTTTTACTCGCCATGTTGGTCAATGTACGATCAAGTGCCACAAGTGTGGAAAGATTGGACACAAAGCGAGGTATTGTAAGGAAAAGAATGTCACCACTGGTGCAAACACTCAGCTTATTTGGACTCGTTATGATTGTGGTGAGCAAGGTCATATGAGGAATCAATGCCCAAAGAAGGTTAAAAAAAGGAAGTTGTAGAAGCTCATGGCCGAGCTTATTCGATTAAGGATGCTGAGTCGTAAGGTCCGAATGTGGTTACGTGTATGTTTCTACTCAATAGCCGTTATGCTTCTGTTTTATTTAATTTAGGTTCTAATAGGAGTTTTGTGAACACTAAATTTAGTTCCATGCTTGATATCAGTTAAAATAAATACCAGTTACAAGGTAGAATTAGCCGATAGAAGGATAGTTAGTACGAACACTATTTTAAAAGGTTGCACTATGAATTTAGTGAACCATCTTTTTGAAATCGATCTCATGCCGATTGAGCTTGGTACGTTTAACATTATAATTGGTATAGATTGGCTTGTCAAGCATGATGCCGTTATCATTTGTGGTGAGAAGGTTATCTGTATACCTTACAGAAACAAGACGTTGACAGTCGAAAGTGACAAAGGTATGTCCTGACTAAAGGTCATATCTTGTATTAAGGCTCGTAAGTATATCGAACAAGGTTGTCATTTTTTTGGCACATGTGACTGAGAAGAAACCAAAGGAAAAGCAATTAGAAGACGTGCCTGTAATTCGTGACTTTCCTGAGGTGTTTCCTGACGATTTGCTGGGACTACCACCGCCGAGGAAAGTAGAATTTCAAATTAATCTGGTACTAGGGGTTGCACCTGTTGCAGGTGCACCATATCGTTTGGCACCGTCTGAGATGAGAGAGTTGTCAGAGAAATTATAAGAGTTGTTGGAGAAAGGATTTATTCGTCCGAGTTCATCACCATAGGGAGCACCAATGTTGTTCGTGAAAAAGAAAGATGGGTCTTTTTGAATGTGTATTGATTACCGCGAATTAAACAAGTTGACTGTTAAGAATCATTATGCTCTCCCGAGAATCAATGATTTATTTGATCAACTTGAAGGTTTGAGCGTGTATTCTAAGATCGATCTGCGACCAGGATATCACCAGCTTTGCATTAAGGAAGAGGACATTCCAATTACAGCATTTAGAACTCGGTATGGTCACTTTGAGTTCCAAGTGATACCATTTGGATTGACCAATGCGCCTGCTGTGTTTATGGACTTGATGAACCGAGTATGCAAGCCATATCTTGATAAGTTCGTCATTGTGTTCATTGATGATATTTTGGTTTATTCCAAAGACAAAGAAAAGCATAGAAAGCATTTAAAGATTATTTTGGAGTTGCTTAAGAAGGAGAGATTGTACGCTAAATTTTCTAAGTGTGACTTTTGGTTAGATTCGGTACAATTCCTTCTTCATGTGATTGATCGTAATGGTGTTCATGTTGATCCTGCCATGATTGAGGCAATAAAGAATTGGGCTACTCCAACGATGCCAACAGAAGTGAGATAATTTTTTGGATTGGCTGGATACTATCAGAGGTTTATTAAAGGTTTTTCTTTGATATCTAAGCCACTGACTAAGTTGACTCAGAAGGATAAGAAATATGAGTGGGGTAAAGAAGAAGAGGAAGCTTTTCAGACACTGAAGCAGAAATTGTATAGTGCACCAATCTTAACATTGCCTGAAGGAACGGAATATTTCGTAGTTTATTGCGATGCGTCACTTAAGGGTTATGGATCCGTGTTGATACAGCAGGAAAAGGTGACATCGTATGCTTCCCGACAATTGAAAACTCAAGAGAATTACACTACTCATGATTTGGAGTTAGGAGCTATTGTTTTTGCTCTTAGGTTGTGGAGACATTATTTGTATGGAACGAAGTGTGTGGTTTTCACCGATCACAAGAGCCTACAATATATTTTGAATCAGAAAGAGTTTAACTTAAGACAGTGTCACTGGATTAAGTTGTTAAGTGATTATGATTGTGAGATTCGATATCATCCTGGAAAAGCGAATGTTGTGGCTCATGCCTTGAGTCGTAAGGAAAGGATTAAGCCATTGCGTGTTTGAGCTTTGATGATGACTGTTCACAATGATCTACCTAAGTAAATCCTTGAAGCTTAAAAGGAAGCGATGAAGAAGAAGAATGTGACGGCTGAAAATTTAAGGAGATTGATTACGCAAATATTCGAGTTTTGCCCCGATGAAACACGTTGTTTTGGAAATCAAGTTTGGTTACCGCGATTTGGTAGATTGAGGGATTTTATTATGCATGAGTCGCATAAGTCCAAGTATTCTATCCATTCGAGATCGGACAAAATGTATCAAGATTTAAAGGTATTGTATTAGTGGTTAAATATGAAAGCCGATATTGCCACGTATGTTAGCAAGTGTCTGACTTGTGCGAAGGTTAAAGCTGAGCATTAGAAACCATCTGGGTTACTGCAAGAACCTGAGATTCCTTTTTGGAAATGGGAAAGGATCGCTATAGATTTTGTTAGTGGACTGCCTAGAATGCCGAGTGGGTATGATACGATATGGGTCATTGTCGATCAACTAACCAAATCAAATCATTTCCTACCAATGAAGAAGACTGATACTATGAAGAAACTCACGCAACTTTATTTAAAGGAGATTGTGTGTAGACATGGTGTTCCTATATCAATCATTTCAGATAGAGATAGCCATTTTACGTCTAGATTTTGGAGATCGCTTCAGAAAGCATTAGGAATGAATTTGGATATGAGTACCACATACCACCCTCAGACGTATGGTCAAAGCGAAAGGACTATACAAACGCTTGAAGATATGTCGCGTGCATGTATGATCGACTTTGGAAGTAGCTAAGAGTTACAATGCGAGTATTAAGGCTACACCATTTGAGGCTTTGTATGGACGGAAATGTAGATCACTTGTTTGCTGGAGTAAGGTTAGAGATAGCCAACTCACCGGTCTAGAATTGATTCTTGAAATGACCGAGAATATCGTTCAGATTAAGAACCACTTGTTGACTGCTCGTAGCCGCCAAAAAAGCTACACGGATAGAAGATCTAAGCCATTAGAATTTGAAGTCGGTGATATGGTATTGCTCAAGGTATCGCCGTGGAAGGGCACTGTGCATTTTGGAAAGCTCAAAAAGTTTAGTCCACGTTACATTTGGCCATTCAAGATTCAAGCTAAAGTCGTTCTGGTGGCTTATACGTCAGAACTACTGGAAGAATTAAAAGGGATTGATGTGTTTCAAAAGCTTTAAATTTATAAGACTGAAAATACCAGATAATTATATGGAAACACACGGGTAAAAGTTTAACCCACGTATGTAGTATAATCTTTTTAGGTAAGACCAGGTCGTTCCACTAGGATTAGAGTATTGTTTAAATAATCAAAAAGAAAATAAACTTTAACTTGAAAATGACTTTTTGTTTTACCAATGATAATAAAGATGACTACTCGGATAGTTGCAAATAATTTATAAGCGTTGGAAATGATTAGACCTCGAAGATTGGACATTAATTTATAAAAAGTATTTTCTTGTCAGAAAACATTTTCACAAACTAACTTGCTTAACTCAAGACTTATATTTAGTTAACTAGACCAAATGTGTCACTCAAATAATCCAGTTACTATTATATCAAAGCTTATTTTGTTTATCAATTTACGAAAGTGGATTTCTCAGCATAAACGTTAAAGACCATAGATAAATCTTTAAAACCACATAGATCATAACGGGTCTTTCGACCTATACTGATATGATTATATAATCTAAGTTGATAAGCAAAGATAGATAAGATAAGATATAACAGGTTCGCAACATAAGCTTAAGATTAAAGAGATCATGATCATACCAAACACTTATTCATTATCGTAACTTCACCGAGTAGTCATGAGAGATTTAGCCTCTCATGGCTAAGGAGTTCATAACAAAAGTACTCTTTACATAAATTTCCATTATTTCAATAACTAAGTAGGAAACCATCTTCGTTCTTGATCGTTAGATCTTTTTCTTCAAAAAAAGAGGTGTTTTTGGTGTTTAGGTGAAAGGAGGGAAGTATGTGTGTGAGGAGAATGGTTTTGAGAATGAGGTGGGATACTTTGAGGATGAAAATTCATCCTCAGTTTATAGGCTAGTTTGGGTGCAAAGTGCGGCGGACTTAGGAAAAAGTGCGGCGGACTTTGGGTGTTAATGCGATAGCATTTAATGGCTTTTATTGGAAGTGCGGCGCACTTACAAATAAGTACGGCAGTTTTGAGGAGTTAATGTTGGTGCATTTATTAGACTTTAATTCTTTAGACTTTGGGAAAAAGTGCGGCGGACTTTGGCTTCAAAGGAAAGTGCGGCGCACAATGTTATAAGTGCGGTGCACTTCTTGAGCTTTAGCTAGAAATCTTTTCTTTTCTTTGTATTTGCCTCCCAAAGTGTATAAATTCTTGTGCTTGGTTCTTTAGAGTCTTCAAGTGAACCTATAAGCAATTTAAGACATTTAAGTATCAAAAGTTCATGAGAAATGATAAAATATACATAAATAACGCCATAAAAACATGTATAATTTGGGCGTTATCAAATCCCTCCACACTTAGCTTATTGCTTTCCCTCAAGCAATGGAAGCGAAAAAATAAAATCATTTATCGTGACTTGGAGAAATTTTAGATTTTATAAGAGTTTGCATATTAGATAACTTTTCAGGCATAGACATATAACATAGCACCTCACATAGGAATACTGTTTGATTTTTAAATTCACTCAGCCACTCAGATAGGGTTAAGTATGTTTTTGTGAAGAACACTTAATTTGCACAGACACAATCTAGACAGCTACCACAGGCTTGTACTTAACACATAAACCTGACCGAAGGGCGGAACTTTGGTACTAGAGAGGATTCAATCTTCATACGCTAAACATAAGCCTTTATTTCTTTGAACTACTATAACACACATATATATATATATAACTTTTTTTTTCATACCATATGATAACTAAGGCTTGGCACAAGACTTCTTCAATTAACTTTCAGATATTTTAGCAACATAGCATTAAAAGGAGTGCTTACAAGAACAAGGACTTGCGGGATACATTTTATGTGATAGGCTTCGTTCTAGTAAATGATGATTAAGCACAAGTTCTAGAGCTTCTAAATTACCGGCTCTCTCAAATATAATTATCAACCAATACCAATGTTCCAGAAAAGGCGACAAAGACCATACATACACATCCGTAACGATGTAATAGACACATATGACTGCAATCAAGCCTTAACTCGAACAAGCTAAAGGCATCAATTATCTTAGGTACCAAAGGTGGATACCCGAATAAAGGCTTAGATTTCTCACAATTTAGTGGATTGGGGTGTGCTAGCTATAATGTTAATCCGGTTGGATTTTCCTTACTAAGAGTATTTTTTACTTTTGAAAGCATATATAATTAAGATTTTTCATAAAATATCAGTTAAAAAAATTTAACAGGGCAAACATAGAGGGATATGATTAATTTTTTCTATTTGGCTCCCCTCCACACTTAAGTTGAATATTGCCCTCAATGTGATAACTGATAATAGAGATAAAATAGGGAAAATTAAGGGAAAACGGTACTTCCCGGGGCATAGAGAAATGCATAGCTGAGGTAGAGCTATCCTGAGCATACGTCGTAATTTTCCATATCTTCGAGCTAAATTATAAGAGTAAATATACAAAAGCACGTAAAAAGAAAATATTTTTGTTTTTTTAGAAAATAAATAATATTAGTAGAAGAATGGAGGAGGAACTCCTTCACACTTAAGTGAAAGCATGGGTTGCCTCCCGAGAAGCGCTTAATTTTTAAGAGAGTCATTAGCTAGACTCGTATTTCGGGAGTTATTAGTTTGGGAAAAAGGAAGTGACTGCTTCCCTTGGGTCCTTGTCTTCTTCGTGATATAGTTTGAGTCGGTGGCTATTGACTATGAACGTCTTTCCATCTTTTCCATAAAGTTCAACATATCCTGATGGATATTAATGTTTCACTACATAAGGTCCTAACCATTAGGATCTGAGTTTCAGTTGTTTAAATTTGTATTTTGAGTGAAAGCGCAAGACTTTATTTCCTTGTTTGAATTCCTTTCTCATTCTTAATTTTCTGTCAAGCCAGACTTTGGTTCTTTCCTTGTATAGACGAGAGTTTTCATAAGCTTGGTGTCTAAGTTTATCTAATTCATGTAACTGAAACATTCTTTTCTCACCAACAGCGATGATATATGGGTTGTAATTTTCAGTGCCCAGTATGCACGGTGTTCAATTTTAAATGGTAAGTGGCAGTTTTTTCCATATATTAGTTATTATAGTGCAGTACAGGTAGGTGTTTTGTAGACAGTGCGAAAAGCCCACAGAGCGTCATCGAGTTTTCTTGACCATATAGCATGATTGTCTTTAACAGTTTTTTTAAGAATTCTTTTAAGAGCTCTGTTCGTGTTTTCAACTTGACCACTAGTTTGAGGGTGATAAGATGTAGAGAAACGGTGATTAACTCCATATCTTTTCATGGGTTTTTCCATTATTTTGTTACAGAAGTGAGTACCTCGGTCGCTGATTAAAGCTTTGGGCATTTCGAAATGGTAGAATAGTTTCTTCAGAAAAGTGACTACTACTCGGGCATCATTGGTTGGTAAAGCTTGAGCTTCAGCCCATTTAGATACGTAATCAACAGTGACTAGAATGTATTCAAACTTATATGATTTTAGGAATTGTCCCATAAAGTCAATACCCCATATGTCAAAAATTTCACATACTTGAATGTTGTTTAAGGGCATTTCATCACATTTTGATATATTTCTGGTCCTTTGACATGCTTCACATAAGCGGACTAGAGTATGAGCTTCTTTGATGATTGTTGGCCAGTAAAATCCTGAATCAAGGACTTTTAGCAGTTATGTTTGGTCCATAATGTCCACCGTTGGTCCCGTGGTGACATTGATCTAAAATGATTCGGGTTTCTGGTCCAGATATACAACGTCTGATCATACCGTCTGAGCATACTTTGAAGAGATAAGGTTCCTCCCAAAAGTAGGATCTGAATTTGTCAAATGCAAAAACTACAACCATAAGTTCTTTTTCGGTTACGGTGTATTTTTGTTATGCGGAGTTAAGGGTTTTACTTGCGAAGTAGATCGGGTGAAAGTTTTTACCATCTTTTTGAACTAAGACGGCTCCTATAGCGAAATCACTTGCATCACACATAAGTTCAAATGGAAGATTCCAGTTTGGGTTTGCGATCATAGGAGCACATGTGAGTTTCTCTTTCAATGATTCAAAAGCTCTTCGACATTCATCGTCAAATTCAAATGGAGTGTCTTTTTCGAGAAGTTTAGATAGACGTCGAGCAATATTTAAGAAAGGGAAATTACAATAAGCTAAAAACGGATTTAAATAATATAAGCTACTACAAAAGTTACCTAAATTAAGCTAAAACTTAAAAATTACTAATAATAAAAGCTACTAAAAAAACTAGGTGGTGAGTGTGTGATAGTGAGCTCTATTTATAGGCTGTTGATGAAGATTCTAGGCCTTGCCTTGCTTCCCAAGCTCTTTTCAATCATGCCCGTACAATTCTTCAATGATTGGAAAATCATTATAAGCCGTTAGATTACTAGGTAGCTCACACGGATTGCCAGCGTGGCAATCTGTGATTGAGACACCTTGTGTTTCTTTTAGGCATAATTTAGTGTAAGAAAATGAGTCCCCTTGTGCTTCTTTGCCATAGCCACGAGTAAGCCTTTGCTTATGAGCTAATGAAAGCTTTGATTTGACTTAATTATCCCTACTATCTTGTTGTAGAGCCTCTGAATTGTTGTCTTTGACCCTCAATTTCCAAAAGCCCTTTGATTTACCTTGGTTGGTGAAATGGGGACGAAGCATGAACAGTAACATGCTTCGCGCCCTTTATAACTGTAAAACGGGTAAAATTGATTTCAACTTTGGGCTTTTTGCAAGATTGGTCCTTGTGGTTGGTTTATAAAAGAGTAAGGTGTAAAAGGACTTTCATAAATGACAGAAATGGTCCTTGTGGTTTTATAAAAGGGTATTGGGCTAGGGGCAATGAGCTTTTTGGATCCGGGTATGATCCATTTAGGTTTAGGGACCATTTGTGTGATTTTTGAAACTTGAGGGACTATTTGGGTAACATTTGGGATTTGTCTTCTAGTGAGTTGACTTCTGTTAACCCATAGTTGACTGAAGTTGACTTTCTTTGACTTTGAATCTTAGGCTCTCTTGTGCTCTTCTGTTCCTCGTGTCCGTGTTTTCCCGTTTTTAACGTTTTCTTATGATTTTTGTCTTATCCGTACCTGCATACACAAAACATAAAAACAAGCGTATCTTTGCCATTTTTAGCATGTTTTGGGTTTAATTGGGTTATTTTAGGTATAAACGGATATGTGTATTTTACACTTATCAGTTTTTCTTGCGAAGTAGATCGGGTGAAAGTTTTTACCATCTTTTTGATATTAAAGACGGCTCCTTATAGCGAAAATCTACTTGCATACACGAAAGTTCAAATGGAAGATTCCAGTTTGGGCTTACGATCACAGGAGAACATGTGAGTTTCTCTTGCAATGATTCAAAAGCTCTTCGACATTCCTAGTCGAATTCAAATGGAGTGTCTTTTTCGAGAAGTTAAGTTAGAGATCGAGCAATTTTTGAGAAATCTTTAATGAATCGTCGGTAAAAACCGGCATGTCTGAGAAAGTTTCTAATACTTTTGATATTAGTAGGTGGTGGAAGTTTTGAAATTACATCGTTCTTTGCTTTGTCAACTTCTAGTCGGCGCTTAGAACACTTGTGTCGGGAGCACAAATCCTTCTTTGGAATTTGGAACTTATATTTTTCCCAGTTTAGGACGAGATGAGCGTCTTTGCAACGTTGGAGCATTTTATCAAGATTATAGGGAAAATGTGGGGTTTTTTTTTAAAAGAGTTTCCAAAGAAGGAAAATGTCCTTGAATATTTCGGAAGGATTTTCGTTCGATATCGTGAAAGATTGCCAACATACACCTCTGGAATGTGGCAGGAGCATTGCATAGCCCGAAAGGCATTCGCCTATAAGCGTATGTTCCGAAAGGACATGTGAATGTTGTTTTCTCTTGATCATTAGGATCGATAGGGATTTGAAAATATCCAGAAAAACCATCGAGGAAACAGAAATATTTATTTCCTGCGAGTCTTTCTAGCATTTGATCCATAAAAGGTAAGGGAAAATGATCTTTTGCGGTTGCTTCATTGAGTTTACGATAATCGATGCATACTCGCCAACCCGTAATGGTTCTTGTTGGAACAAGTTCATCATTTTCGTTGGTGACAACTGTAATACCACCTTTCTTTGGTACACAGTGGATAGGACTAACCCAAGGACTATCGGCAATTGGATAAATTATACCGGTATCCAGGAGTTTCACGATTTCTTTTTTAACAACTTCTTGCATATTTGGATTTAACCTTCTCTGTTTTTGGACAACGGGTTTCTTATCATCCAAAAGTTGTATTTTGTGTTTGCAGAATGATGGGCAAATACCAGGAATATCTGTCGTTTTCCAAGCAAAGGCTTGCTTGTGCTTTTTAAGAACATATATGAGTTTGCTTTTCTTTTCTTTGAATAGTTGAGATGATATGATAACAGGAAGAAAAAAGGGTTCTTCCAGCAATACATATTCTGGATTATCAGGAAGAGGTTTAAGTTCGAGATCCGTAGGAGGTTCTTCAAGAGATGTTTTGATCTTATAATTAGTATTGATGGTGATTTTTTCGAATGGTGCATCTTCAGTGTCGGATTCAGAGTCAGAGTTTTCATCGGCAGTCATTGCCATGAATTCATCGAATTCAGCAAAGATTTCTTCTTCGAGAAGGGTTCCTTCGATGGAATGAAGAATTTTACTACCTTCGTCTAAAAGAGCGTCGAAATATTCTTCTAAGATTTCATCGATGACATCGATACTAAAACATGTATCATCGTTTGAATAGGAGTGTTTCATTGCAGAATCGATATTGAAAATTATTCGTTCAGTTCCAACTCCAAGGTTGAGTTGTCTTTGTTTAACTCGAATAACTGCATCAGCAGTGTGAAGAAAGGGTCGTCCCAGAATTAGGGGAACTTTACTATCTTCTTCCATCTCGAGAATAACGAAATCGACGGGAAAGGTGAATTTACCAACTTCAACGAGCATATTTTCAGCTATTCCAACAGGGTATTAGAATGATCTGTCGGCTAATCTTACGCTCATTTTGGTAGGTTTAAGAGTTTCGAGAGATAATTTGGCATATCGCGAATATGGCATAAGGTTAATGCTAGCATCAAGGTTGGCTAAGGCATTGCAGGAGAAAGTTTTGTCGAAATTACATGGAATAAGAAAACTTCCAGGGTCTCCAAGTTTAGGTGGAACTTTGTTTTGGATCATTGCTGAACTTTCATCGCTTAAGAAAGCGGCAGAGATTTGTTCAATTTTATATTTGTTGCTTATGAGTTCCTTGAGGAATTTTCCATAATTAGGCATTCCGGCCAAGACATCGATAAGAGGTACGTTGATTCGAACGACGCGGATCATATCAAGAAATTTTCCGTATTGAGCTTCCATTTTCTCTTTCCTTAGACGTTGAGGATACAGGATTTTTGGTTTGTATGGTTTGGGTAATGTAGTTTCTTGTCAGCAAGTCTGTCAAACTTGGTTTCAAGGTTCTGAATTAACGCTTGATGATTTTTGGCTACGGTTTCAAGTTGGGTCTTGAGATCGATAAATGTTACTTTGACAAAAGCGTTGGTCGATTGCTGAGATTTCATGAAATCGTTGAATTGTTTTTGAAGATCATAAGGTTTGTCATCAGTACTGGATCGATAGTTGTTTCGGTTATAACTACTTCGTTCGTTTGAACGCCAATTATCGCGATTTGAGTCTCGGTCGCAGTAATCATTATAAAAACGAGTCTTACGAAAAGTTTGCATGAATTTAGCTAATTCCTCTAGGGATATAGGTATATCATCTTCATCTGGTTTTGTTTTTTTAGCGTGGTTTTGAAGTTATTTATACTGAGCATCCATTTTCAGGGTCATGGCATCCATTCGGGCCATAATTTTGTCAGTATTGGAATTACTGCTACCTTCATCGGCGAAAGCAACGGTTTTCTTGAGAGATGTTTTGGCATTCTGATTTTTAGCCCAATCGAGCTTGAGTAAGACTTTATCTTCGAGAAGCGGATAAGCTTGATTTCGAGTTTTATAGAGGAAAATACCACCAGCTGCGGCATTTAAAACTTCTTGGGTTATTTCGCTTAGACCATGATAGAAGATTTTGATAATGTTGCCTTTGGACAGATTGTGACCATGACAGTTTCAGAGCATTTCCTTCATACGAAGTTAAGCGCGGTTAGAGATTCGTTTTCGTGTTGAGAGAAAGCTCGGATTTCTCTGAGGAGTCGGTCGAAAAGAGCTGGGGGAAAGAAACGGCTTATGAAAGCGGTTCGAAGTTCATCCCATGTTTCGATAGTTCCTTCGTTGAGTTCATCCAACCATGTTTTTGCTTCCCGAGTAAGGGATAGGGGAAAATCATTAGGCGGACGGCTTCATTCTCAGTATCTCTATATTTAAACATATTGTGGATTCCAAGGAATTCGTGAATGTGTTTATGAGGATCGGTTTTGGTTCTACCATCGAATTGGTTTCCTTTGACAAGGGTCAAGTGGTTACCTTTGATAGCAAATTTGTTTGCGGTTTCAAGAATAGTGATTGCGGAACCAGGTGTCAGAGGGACAACATGGTCAGCAGCCTACATGGGTTCATCATCCATTGGAAAAAGATTTTCAAGAGTCACTAGAAAGTGACGGAAGTGGTTGATATCGAGGATTGGTGGATAGACAATTCTCGGGTTCTTAGGTGGATTGTTTCTTTGATTGAATGGAACTCTTCTGTTTCGTCGATGACGTCTTCGATTCAGAGTACGTTCGGGTTCAAGTAACGGTTCAACAAGTTCAGAATTGGAAGCACGTGTATGCATCCAAGAGAGAAATTGTTTGGGTCAGTTTGCCAGAAAACTGTACGGCGATTTTTGAAAAAGAGGGGGGGTTAAAGAGATTTTCCAGATTTTGACTACAGAACAGCTAAGAAATCCCCGGCAACGGCGCCAAAAACTTTGATGTGTTTCAAAAGCTTTAAATTTATAAGACTGAAAATACCGGATAATTATATGGAAACACACGGGTAAAAGTATAACCCACGTATGCAGTATAATCTTTTTAGGTAAGACCAGGTCGTCCACAGGGATTAGAGTAGTGTTCAAATAATCAGAAAGAAAATAGACTTTAACAATTTTGAAAATAATTTTTACTTTACCAATGATAAAAAGTATGACTACTCGGATAGTTGAAAAATAACTTATAAGTGTTGGAAATGATTTGACCTCGAAGATGGGGTATTAATTTATAAAGACGATTTCTCGTCAGAAAACGTTTTCACAAATCAACTTGTTAACTTAAGACTTATATTTAGTTAACTAGACCAAATGTGTCACTCAAATAATCCAGTTACTATTATATCAAAGCTTATTTTGTTTATCAATTTACGAAAGTAGATTTCTCGGCACAGACGTTAAAGACCATAGACAAATCTTTAAAACCACATAGATCATAACGGGTCTTTCGACCTATACCGATATGATTATATAATCTAAGTTGATAAGAAAAAATAGATAAGATGGGATATAACAGGGTTACAACATAAGCTTAGGATTAAAGCGGTAAAGATCATACCAAACACGTATTCATTATCGTAACTTTACCGAGTAGTCATGAGAGATTTAGCCCCTCATAGCTAAGGAGTTCATAACAAAAGTACCCATTACATAAATTTCCATTATTTCAATAACAATGTAAGAAAACTTTTTTGTTCTTGATTGTTAGATCTTTTTCTTCAAGTGAAAAGGTATTTCTTAGTGTTTTGGTGAAAGGGGAAATGTATGTGTGTGTAGAATGAGATAGGTAGTGAGAAATGGTTGTGAGAGGAGTGATTTGGTTGAGAAATTTCGTCTCAATTTATAGGCAAGATTTTGGTGCAAAGTGCGGCGCACTTACAAATAAGTGCGGCGGACTTGGTGAGTTAATGCGATAGCATTTAATGACTTTTACTGGAAGTGCGGCGCACTTACAAATAAGTGCGACGGTTTTGAGGAGTTAATGCAAGTGCATTTAATGGACTTTAATTCTTCAATCTTTGGGAAAATATACGGCGCACAATATTGTAAGTGCGGTGGTGTTTGAACTTCAGAGGAAAGTGCGGCGCACAATGTAACAAGTGCGGCAGACTTCTTGAATTTTGGCTAGAAATCTTTCTTTTCTTGTATTCGCCTCCCAAAGTGTATAGATTCTTGAGCTTGGGTCTTTAGAGTCTTCATTTTCGAGTGAACCTTGATAGCAAATTCAAGCTTAATTAAGTACCAAGAGTTCATGAGAAATGATGAAATATATATAAATCTTACGCCATAGAAAACATGTATAATTTGGGCATTTAAGTTCACACCTTTTACACCTTAACCTATCTGTTAGATTTAAGTCTTTTATCAATTGTCAGTTGCTTTAACAATGATATAATGCGGAATCTTAAACACTCATGGTCATAATGCGGAATCTTAACACATGTATAATGCGGAATCTTAACACATGTTACACCTTAAACATGTATAATGCGGAATCTTAACACAAATCACAAGAATAACAAACACTTACTTTCAAGATTAAGAAAAATGTCTCACCCTGCTAATGAATTCTCCCAACACCTTAGTGATGATGATGTATCAAACCATGAAGATGCATCAGACAATGGTGATGCAACCAATAAACCAAAACAACAACAACTCATCTCTACTGCAACCACTATCTTAAATATCAAACTCCCAATTCTGAAGAAGGAGGAGTATGATATATGGGCCATGGAGATGGAACATTACCTTGAATATATCGATAATGATTCGTTTGGAAGTAATTCAAATGTTAAATTCTAAGAAGAGAATTTCAACTGGAAAAGATGGTGTCATTAAAGTACTTCCACCAGTATCTGCTGCAGAAATTCATGCTGTTAAAAAGGAGAGGAAGCCTAGAACCATTTTACTTATGGCAATTCCCAAGGAACATCTGAGAAGATTTCATGGAATGGATGATGCTAAAGAGATTTGAGAAGCCATTAGGACTAGGTTTGGAGGTAATGCAAATTCAAAGAAGATGCAGATAGATGTTCTAAAACAACAAGGTTTTTTTTTTTGAAGCATTTTCTTTTCTTTTTTACTTTATCCAGTTTCAGATGGGTTGGAAAAGGATTACGATAGATTCCAAGTTCTCTTATAGTTGAGCTCATCGTCGCTGAAGTTTCAAATGAGGATGCCAATCATAAGTTTCTCAGGGCTTTGCCTTCAGCTTGGTCAAATCTGGCAATGACAATGAGAACCAAACCAGAAATTGACACTCTATCCATTGATGACTTGTACAATAATCTTAGGGTTTTTGAACAAGAAATCAAAGGTGCATCAAAGACATCTACCAGTGCTCAAAATGTTGCTTTTGTTTCACAAAGCAGGAGCAGCACTAACAAGGTTAAGTCTGGTCTTACTGGTACCTTCAGTACTTGCAATCCTTCTACTTCTTCTTCTAATATTCCAGAAAGAGAAGCTCCTGCTGGTTTTGCTGATGAAGTCATTTACTCATTCGTTGCCAAGCAATCAGAAGATTTAGACTTGCTTTATGAAGACTCCTAGAGAACAGATTGATGATGTGGACATTGAAGAGATGGATATAAACTGGCAGATAGCAATGATTGCTATTCGAATGAAGAAATTTTACAAGAAGACTGGAAGGAGAGTTCGAATTGATGGAAAGGCACCTGTTGGTTTTGATAAAAAAAGCTTGAATGTTACAAGTGTCACAAGACTGGTCACTTTGCTAGAGAATGCACATCAAAGGGGACTAATGATGGCAAGAAGAAGACAGACTCAGTTTATCAAGATCAAGAAGCTGGGAAGCAAAATCAGAATCAGATCGGTTTGCTGACTATGGATGATAGTGTTGTCAATTGGGGAGAACATACAGTAGAGGAAGAAGAGACAAATCATGTACTCATGGCTAATAAGCTCAACTTAATGGTAATCTTTGTGTTATAAAACTTGCACTGATTCATTTAATAAACTAATAATTAAAGCATTGTGTGATGAACAAACGAGTCAGTTAGGTGAACAAGAAGCAAAAATACTTGCCTATAGTCAAGCTGTTAAGAAACTAGAAAGTTAAATTGTTACTTTTCAAAAGCAATAGTTCTCCTTAAATAAAAAGCTTACATTTCAGGCTAATGAAATATATGGAAAAGATGAAAAGCTTAAAAAATATCGGAGAATTGGAATGAAAGCCATAAAAGAAAAGGAACAATTGCAGAAAATAGTAGACTCGTGGAAAGACTCATCTAAAAACCTTTGGAGATTAGTTGATTCGGGTATGAAGTACAAATACTTGCCTATAGTCAAGCTGTTAAGAAACTAGAAGCTCAACTTGTTACTTTTCAAAAACAGCAACTTTCTCTAAATGAAAAGCTTACATTTCAGGCAAATGAAATATATGAAAAAGATGAAAAGCTTAAAAAATATAGGAGAATTGGAATGAAAGCTGTAAAAGAAAAGGAACAATTGCAGAAAACATTAGATTCATGGAAAGATTCTTCCAAGAATCTTTGGAGATTAATTAATTCTGGCATGAGTTCAAATAGTAAAGTTGGCTTAGGGTATGAAATACAATCAAACAATGAGGTTCTAAGTTATGAGGAAGAAATGAATTTTTCTGTTTTTAATTGTTCAAAAGAGGATTCAGTTGGAAAACCTTTGTACAGTAGATTTATAAAAACTAATGATTTTAAAGGTGTTCCACATCCCTTAAGTGGAGATTATACTCCTACACCACAAGAAGAAATTGATGAGTCTTTATATGTTTATGGTAAAAAGGGACCTCAAGAGCCTGAACCCAATGTATCAGATGATAGATCCAGTGAATATTCTACCTGTCAATCTAATGACAGTGCAGGATCTATTGGAACTTCCTCTGAACATTCTGTTGATCCTGAATCTGAGATTTCAAGTGTACCTCCAGAAGTGTATGTGTCTACACCTATAACAACAAATGAAAAAGGTGTGTCTGCTCCAAAATCAAAAGAAGTTGAACCTAGTTGTGTCTCATACATAAAAACTCCTAGGCAATCAATCAAAGTTCAAGAAATACCTAAAGTTAACAGGAAGAATTAGAATGCTATGATGGAAAGAGAACTAGGGGAAGGTTACTCTTTCACAAAGAAGAAATGTTTTGTTTGTGGTAGTCTAAGTCACTTAATCAAAGATTGTGACTATTATGAAAAGAAAATGGCAAGAGAGGCTGAGTTTAAGAAACAAAGGGTTTTTAATACTGGTAATGGGGTGTCAAAACCAGTATGGACTAATGAAAACAGGGTTAATCAAGCTAATCAATTTGTTCCTAGATTAGTACAAGTTAATACTGGTAGGACAAACATTAATTCTGTTAGGCCTAATATTAATACTGGTAGAACAAATGTTAATCCTGTTAGACCTAGAGTTAATACTGGTAGTTCAAATGTTAATACTGTTAGATCTAGACAGCTAGTACCTACCAATACCTCAAATAGCTTTAGTCCTAAAAGACCTCAGGTGAATCAATTTAATCAAAGAAGGCATTTTTCTAAATCTCATTCACCTGTGAGTAGACCCATTGTTAGAAATACAGCAAGAATGACTTATTCTCATGCTATAAAGGGAAATTGGGGATCTGCTGTTAAGACCTCAGTAGGTTATAATTGGAGGAACTCAAACTCCAATTGTGACAGTTGACCAACTTTTATTAGAACTGTGAATGCTAAAGGTCCACAAGGTAGACCCAAGCCTGAAAAGGCTTGGGTCC
>BQNB010117003.1:0-21253 GCA_026074375.1 Tanacetum coccineum
GTATATATCGAGCATGTAAAAGCTCAAGTGTAGGGGTATGTATTATAAACCACCATGTTATATTATGTTATTCAAGAAAAAAAATAGAAAATAAAAAGAAAGAGATTGATGTAGAGTTGTGTAGAGTTTGTATATCTTCGTTCGAGTCTTGGCTTAGCAACCAGCGTGTATTTATGTAAATAATTAGCTAACCTTTCCACTCCAAATTCACCCAAAGTCACCCAAATGTATCTCATCCGTTTCCGTTTCTATTATATGTTATCTTACACCTACACCTCACAACCCTTTGAAAAGACCTCTTAGATAGTAATGAATAATGCTTGCGCCCAACGGTGGAGGTTTGATCATTTACCAAGCCTATGGTAATTTATATGCTATGACAGGTAATCAGTGTTGATTTTCTGTTTCCCCCTTTATGTTATAATTTAGAGTTAACTACATTTTTGGTCTTTATGGTTTACCGAGTATAACGGTTTTGGTCCAATAGTTTCCAATGTAACGGATTTAGTCCATTTTTGATCGACCCGTAACACTTTTGGTCCATTTGTCGTTGACCGTTAGTTTGACTTGTTAAATAAACCTGATATGACTAAAATACCCTCGGGTGATGATGTGCAATGACTAAAATGCCCTTTTCTTTATTATTATTATTATTATTATTATTATTATTATTATTATTATTATTATTATTATTATTATTATCACCACTTATTTTTATTATTATTAAAAAATTATATAAAAAATTAGTTCAACCTCATTTGTTATTTTTTTAGTATATACATACCAAAAACGCATCTTCTCCACGATCTTTCTTTTACATCTAAGAACATCATATTTTTTCAAAACTGTTTCTACAAAACATATAGCATCTTTATTTGGTCTTTCAAATGCTATCGCTGAAATAATGATATTCACCATTCCAATTGCTAAATCAGACCTGCTTTATATCATTACTCCAAATGCTAAATCAAATCGAAGACATGTTGTCACTAAAACACATCCAGATACTTTCTCTTATTCTTTCTTTACAAACACATCATCATCTCTCTCTAAAAACATCCACTGATCGAAAACAACAACCAACCGCCGAAAACCGCCACTAACCTCAGAATATCACCGCCAACCACAAGGAAACACTACGAACCTCTGGAAACCACCAAATACCACCACCACCAATCGGATATCACCGGATCTTGACCGGTTCTTGACCAGATCCGGAAACCACTAATCGGAAACCGCCACTAACCTCATGATACCACCACCAATCGGATATGATATCAAGGATGTAAGCACTAATCAGGCCCTCGCGTTTTCTTTTTCAATCGATACCCTCAAAATTATAACAAAATTACATAGCTACAGTGGAGATGATGGTGGTGGAACTGGTGGGGAGTGGCGGCTTATGTTTTATTTCAGATAACAAGTTACACCACCACCGTCGCTTACGGCGGCTTATATCGGTTCTGAAAAGATCCGCTTATGGTGGAGTTTTTTTGGAGGTTCTGTTAGGGATAGTGATGATGGTTTTCGGATGTGATGTGGTGACAGTTTTATGGAGGTGAGGTTAGGTGATTATACTTATTTCTTGTTGGCGAAACAAAGAGAAACAATTTTGTTCTGGACATAATCTTAACCGCATAAATACACATTGAAATTAATGTGGACCACTTAAATTCATGCACATTTTCAGGAATGTCAGTTGACAAATTATGCATTTGGATTATAGCACGTTTTGTTATCAAACATGTGAATATAAGTCAGATAAGTACCACAATCTGATAGTGACATATCTACTTTCAGCTAACTTGCATATAAAAATGTGGGTACTTCAAGTACTTTCGGGTACTTCACTTTTGGGTAAGACACACACATTATACAAACTCTGTATCCTATTCTCTCTCTCTCTAGGGTAAGACACACATTATAACACCCTTGCCACCGCCACCATTAAACCATTATCCCATCACTGCTGCCACCATAACTATAATCGCCGCCACCCTCTGACTCTCCAAAATCTATTGATGGTTTGGTATGTTAGAGTGGTTTTGGATTTTTTTGATGGGTTGTGGTGTGCTTGGTGGTTTTGGGTTGGTAACTTTCTGTGTGGTGGCTTCGTGATGTTTAAGATCTGCTCTTATTCATCTCAAAAGTTGTGGCATGGTGACTGTTATGTTGTCTTTGACCAGTTCTAATGGTGGTTAGTCCGGTGGATGTGTTGGTTTATCTGATGAGTTCGATTATGGTGGTAAAAGCTGTTGGTTTATCTTAGATTTAATCACTCCCAAAAATAACCAACAAAAACCCTAAAATACTATCTAACAATTTAAACCGCTGGCGATTGACTGTTACTCCATGAATAAAAAAACCTAAACTAAAGAAACAAACGGATGAAGACATAAATCGAAGAAATCACAAGTTAACCAAACGATCAAGGATGTTTGGCGGTCTGAATCATACGAATGATATTGGATATTTGATTTGGTAAGATTTTGTTTCTTCGTAGCAGGGTTTTTTTGGGGATTTTAATTTCATTAATTGTGTGTGTCAGCTTAAAAGTACTGTTGTATCTCATGGGTTGTTGATCCGCTTGAAGATAAATCAAAGAAAGCAAGTGCATGTGTTCAATTAGCTATTTTGATCTTCGATTAAAGGTATTATATTATGATGAGTAATCTAAATTATTCTTTTACAAGCTTAGGAATAAAATGTAATGGAAATAGTAACATTGAGCTTATTGGCAAGCTGGTGCAGATTCTTGAGCCCATGGTGTCTTTTTTGGTAAGACCCTTATATTGACTTTACTGAACTATATTTTAATTACTAAACATTCTAAAAAATTATTCCTCATGATCTTTGAATGAGTCATGACTTTAGTCAATATTTTCACATGAGAATTCATATATTCATTTGGATTGGCAATTAAATGACAAGCTTAAGCTTGAGTTTGTACATGTTGATATTGTTAAAAAGGATCATTCGTGAGACAATGTGATTATAGTTATTCCCATTACATTGCGTTTTTAAACAAAAATATTTGGGAGGCTCTGCAATACAAGAACACTTATGCGACTTTCCACATGTTTGACCCATTTGTCCTTTTGTATTTGAGCCATAGTTTTTGTTTCTTTCATTTTTTCCGTTTAGAAGCGATGGAGATAAAATATAACCAGAATTAACCCATCTATAAGTAAATGGGCTTTGGGCGTCTTTGTCCTGCATGTATTCAGTCTCGCACCAGGAGTCTGGTTTGATACAAATTCAGTTTTCACTACACTACGGACAGGTAGATATAGTGCTGATGTCGCAGGCAGATAGTTGAATTGACAAGACGATGTAGGCATGCTACCGCTGCTTTAGCTGATCTAATATTCATTTATGGTGTATTAAATGAAGGTAAGACTAGACCCTACACTCTTAGTTCTGAAAGTATTTTGCATTTGGGTGTAATGATAGGGTACTTTTTAACTGGCAGTATAATTGTTGTGTCAAAAATGCAAATCTGAAATCTTAAAGTCTATTATGCCTTCATAATAGTTATTCGCGTATATCACTTTGTGAATTTTATTGATATCATTTGTTACTTTGGCTTCAATCTAAAGTTTTTAATTATAGTAAAGTCGTATATATTTGACATCCATGTAAACGTTACAGCCACCACAGATTCGAATGTGTGTTCTTTCCTTTAGAATCTCCAAATTCTAAGGTCGGGTATAATATTTTATACAATAAGGAGACAAAGGGAATGTGACCCGCAGTGTTTCTTACCAGATGGTTAAGACTGAAGTAGTATTTGCTGGTATTGAGGTATAATAGTGTTATGTCACACAGTGACACACTCTTCTATTTAAATACCGACACACGTGAAAATAAAACCTGTTATTTACGAGTTGTATTATAACTCAGTTTAATGTTTAAGAGCATCTCATGACGTTGATCATGGAAATCCATTCTATTACTTTTGGTACACTGTTGCTATTTTTAACATTGCTAATTACATCCTTATACACAATTTATTAAGTGTGTCTGAATAAAAAAAACAAGGCATATGTATATGAATACTTAAAGTAGCAAAACTTGCCTTGACAATAACTAAAAACTTATCTCTCTCTAAGTTCATCAAATTGTTGTTGTAAACTGATAAAATTTATGTCTCTCTATGGCAGTTATCACTTACAAGTAATGAGTGTCAAGACAAAATCACAACTTTCGGTTTAAGTTTTATGTCGACTTTGCAACTAAGAACTTTAAGTATATAAACCTTCAATATTATCTTATAATGCAATGTACGCGTCAGTTAATATTCTAAGCTCCTTCACGTTTATGTCAGTATATATATCTTATTTTTGAACTTTTGTTTTGCAACGATGATTCAACTATGCACCACTGACACATCATAGGTTACTTTGTGCTGAATTATATGCTTATTTTTTTGATTTTTTTAGAGTTGATTGGTAATATTTAGAGCTGATTGGTATGCTGATTTTTTACAGCAGTTTGTGCTTATTTAGAGCTGATTGGTATGCTGATTTTTTACAGCAATTTGTGCTGATTTTTTACAGCAGTTTGTGCTGATTTTTACATCAAGAAAGTGTGTTTGGACAGGACTCTATGTTGTTTTTTAGGACTGATTTGTATGCTGATTTTTTTAGTAGTTTGTGCTGATTTTTGTGCAGATTTTTGTGTTGATTTTTACAGCAGAAAGTATGTTTCAGACATGTTTGAATGTTGATTTTTACATGGTTGTTTGGACACAAGTTTTATATGCTGATTTTTGTAGTTGTTTGTGCTTAGTTTTTTTGTTGATTTTTATAGAAAAATATGTGTTTGGACATGTTTGTATGCTGATATGCAGATATTTGTGATGATTTTTTTTAAACAGAAAGTGTGCTGAATTTTTACAGAAAGTGTTTGAACCATCTTAACAATAACATGTTGCTTATGATTGACAAGGATGTAAAATATTGGTTTTGTAATTAGTAGTTGTGATTTTTGTTTGTTACTTGCAGACTTTAAGCCATGTTTCTGATGCAACACTCATACCACTTTTGTCATATTTAAAGGTGCATGAAATTTAAATTAAGGACAAGTGACGAATGCGCTCGAAGGATCACACATTGAATTTGACAATCATGATGTATTAGTGTTCACTATTGGTAGTAAGTCATATGTGAATCCTGCTTCTTTGAAAGTTAATTGTTTAAATTTAAAGCATTTACTAACCTACTGTCACCACCTTTTGTTTAGCTAATGTTAAGTTGTACAATGGATTCTAATTGCTTGGTATGAAATTATGCAATTATGTTAGTTTTGTAATATGCTAAAATTAATATAAATGGTTTGGGTCTTTACTTGACCAAAATTTACAAGAGACAATAATTGTAATCATTTATTTTGATTTCATATGTATTCAACCCTTTCTTTTGATTTCACATGTATTTTATAAAGTGATCGTATCCAAGTTTCTTACTCCGTATACTATCTTTGAAGAATTCTAAACTTGAATTGGTGCCTGGGAAATGGGATTGGGTCATTTTGTCTATTGAAAGAGGTTTGGTTATTAGTTACTTCTTCCGTTCCACTTTTATTATCCTCATTTGACTTTTTAAAGTCTTTCTTATGCAACTTTGATCTTTATTATTTTTGTTTGTGTTATATAAGAGCAGTACGAACCATGCATTTGATAAGAGCAGTACGAACCATGTTTATCAAAAGATTGTGTCATTTCAGCTTATTGATGTTTTTTTTTATATATTTTAGATGTTATAACAATTCCTAACTTATAAATAATCGTCTACCTGTGCAACGCACGGGTATTGTTCTTGTTGGTGTTGATGATTGTGTTTTAGGCGTGTGTGAAAATGAGAGTGAGTGTGTTGGGGGAAAAAAATATTTTGGTGGATCTGCCTAATGAAATGAGTGTGTTGTTTAATATAATAGATGAAAAGACAATCATGTCCTCACTTTTAACGGTCAATATAAGTCAACTTCACGGCGTTAGTAAAAATGGACAAAAATTTGTTACGGGTCGACCAAAAACGGACCGAATCCGTTACATTTTAAACTATTTGACCAAAACAGTTATACCCGGTAAATCATAAGGACCAAAAATGTAGTTAACTCTATAATTTATTATACACCGAGAGAAAGAGAGAATCACAAACACTTATGTGAGGTGTTAGTGTATGCTTTTCGTGCTTTTAATTACGAGGTTTAGAAGGTTGTGTTGTAAAATACTTTTAAAGAGTAGGTTAAATGACCCTTATATTGTCATTGTCTAGGTAGAAAAGCCCATTTGCTTGAGGGCAAGCAAATCCCAAGTGTAAGGGTATTTGATGAGGTGTCATTTTATACACTTTTTCAGGGTCGTTTAACCCCCTAAATCGTGCATTTATACCCAAAATAGGTACTTAATCGTTCATTTTCAGGTATTTAGCATTTGGAAGGCATTTGGAAGAAATACACGTGACTTGGGCTTATTTAGAGAAGAAATGGACAAGACTACGGACCAACACCAAGACTCTTGAAGATTTGTGCTCACAGCGCCTGGAGACGACGTCACCAACTCTACGAGACACCGTCACAACCCACTTAGTGACGGCGTCACAATATTTCATGACGACGTCAGTACGCACCGACTCGCACGCAGATCTAGAATATTCTACTCACGACAGCGTCACGATTAAAACGCGACGCCGTCGCAACGATTTATCTATATATACAAATCCGTTTTTAGGGTTTTAAGTGTGTAATTTTAGAGTAAAAGAAAGGGACGAACCCTAGTTTGTTTAACAGCTGTTGGGACGATATAGGCCTATAAAAACTCTAATGTACTATCCTTCAATTCATGTTTTAATCAAGGTTAGACTATCTTCATAATTCAATATGTCCTTGTTGTGTAAGATTCCATATTTGATGTCTTGCAATTATCTATTAGAAACAAACATGCTATGGCGTAAAACCTTGCTTGATGTGTCGTGATCTATCTAATGATTGCGTCAAGACGTAACCGACTTAAATCAGACCTAGAAGATTCTATCTTGTGACGGCGTCGCGACAACACCTGGACGCCGTCATGGCGATTTCTCTCTCTATATAAAACTGAATTAAGGGTTTTAAGTGTGTAACTTTGTATAACTTTTGGGGAGCCAAACCCTAAGTATTTTGTCAACTTTTAGGCTGTTTCTATTGCATTTAATATATTCTTAGGGGCCTTATAATAGTCTTCATACTACCTTACTTGTGTGTTTCCTTAATGGAATATTAAATAGACGGCAGGTTCGTGTAATTCGTTCATGACTTAGAAAATAATTACATAGATCATCACAAGTGTGACAAAGCAACAACGCTTGGAGAAGCAATCTAGGGAGTAATACATGATTAAATGAACCAAATCTTTTATTATATTGTTATCACCAGTAGCTTAGTTTATTATTTAGTTTAATAGCTAAAACCAACCAATCTCTCAAACATATGATTTACCTGATTTCCTATAAACATAAAAACACAAAAAGAATTTTCTCTCAACCCTTAGAAACAAAAAGAATCTTCTCTCAACCCTTAGAATTTTGTTAGACCGTGATCAAGCCTTCCCAACCTATTCCCCTAGAGAACGATAACAACCCCCCCGAGTCTTGCCTATAATACTACTACAACGGTTAGGTACTCTACCTAGGGAGTTGTAAAACTTCTTGTAGAAGTCCATTACGATGACCGCATCAGATTCCCATTATCAAGGTTCGTTAGGATTCTCGACGAGGATCTAAATTTACTTGGGAGCGAGAAGATCAGTTCAAAGCTAAGTACCCGAAATTAAGAATCTCTTTCGTCTACGTGCCTGTCTTAGTATAATTTTTTCATTATTCACCCCTAAGTTTTATAAACCTTAATTTTACCATTTTAGTTTTTACTTCACTTTTACGCCAAACTTTGCCAAACTTCGCGTTTTACCTTAAACCTTTACTTTTTTTTTACCTTAAACCTTACTTTAAATTAAACATTATACACAATAACTAAACAAAAAAAATTATTAATGAAACTCCTTTTCTTTTTTTACCCATAACCGTCCCCCCCTATATCCCCACTTCACATTTCATTTTTTTAATTTCACCAACACATACATGCAAAAAACCATCCAAATTCCAAAAACCACCATCTCCACCATCCTTGTGGGCTGCCATCCGATTCCACCACCACCACCACATCTACAACATTTTCCTACTCAATTTATCCTTCACAACATGTTTCTAAAGAACCTTGCAAAGTTTGGTTAAGATTAAAGAAGATCTGGGATACTTTTGGTGATTTTCTTGCAAGTATTTGTTAGGGTTTTTACTAGATCAAGTGGGTAACATCTTTTTAGTGAATTAGAAGATTAGTGTTGAAGGTTTTGGGTGTTCTTTGGGGTCGAACTTCAGCCCTTGGTCTATAGG
The DNA here is from genome assembly GCA_026074375.1 of Tanacetum coccineum. Lineage (NCBI taxonomy): Eukaryota > Viridiplantae > Streptophyta > Magnoliopsida > Asterales > Asteraceae > Tanacetum > Tanacetum coccineum. The sequence goes on from BQNB010117003.1 coordinate 8,430, forward strand.
ATTTTTATTATGTTGATTGGTTGCTTTACTCATCTCTTTAGTAGGTATAACTCTCAATCTTTGATTTTTTTTAGATTTTTGGTCCATGCAAAAGCATTTTGGATTCTGGAAATTAGTAGTGTGTTGTGTTTATTAATGTGTTAATCAACTGAGTATGGCATTGTATTGTGATTTTGTGAAATTTGAATGAAGTTTTGATTGATTTTGATGAGGTATTAGTAGTTGGTTTGGACCAACAGGTTGTAGGTTGATTTTCGAAATAATTTTGGTCATGGGGTACCTAGGTTAAGTGATAGGAATATAGATAAACAGCTAAGGTACGTGTGGTGAATTAGATGTAGTGATAACTCCTTCGGATGATCGAGTTATCGTCGTTTTAGTAAAAATAATCAAATTTTGCATACGTTTAGAAAAAAGAGTATAACTCCAGAATTTCTCACTAACTTTTGAAAGTATAAAGTTTCTACCTGTAGAGGACACTTAGATCTATCATCTCCAAGTGGCCTCATGTTTATAGCATATATGGATTTTGATTTATGATCGTTTTCGTAGAGTAGAAAAATTCAGAAAATAAACTGTTTTGACGCTAGAGGGTAAATTGGTAATTTCACACAGGTACTTGGTTTTTCTAGACTGTAAGGCCTGAATTTTTGAAAAGTAGACTCAAAATGATTTCTGGAGACGAAAACCTCATGTTTTTATGGATTACGAGCTTTAAATTATGAATCGGCCAAGTTGGTAAAATTCAGAATTTTGGTAAACAATGTGACTAGGCGTAAAAACTAAAGTGGGTAACTTTGTGTAAGAAAGCGGGTAAAGGGTAAACTAAATACATGGTCTAAATGTCATTTTAATACAGATTAGGATATGTAATTTTAGGTAAACATGATTTATAAAACAAAAATGCAATGCCATGCTTGTTCCGAGTGGAGTAAAACAATTTTGTAAGATCTTTGTTTGATTACTTCTTCTTTCGCGTGAGTAATAGTTTATCTTTCTAAGTCGTGTCGTTTATTTTAGGTTTCTCTTAGGAGTAGTTGATTTACCTCAGCTCTTATCATTGTTGATTGCCGTTTGCATAAGGTGAGTTCATAGCCCCCTTTTACTACCAAATTGTTTGCAAACTCTACGGGGTGAAATTACATGCTTGTTTTACTTTTGGACACAAGTGTTTTAAATTGTATGCTATCCAAATTATTGCCTGAATATTCTTGCCTAAGTTACCGCATTGCCATTTAAGTCCCTACCAATCATGAACCGTTAATTGCTAATGTAGTAAGCGCGAGTGTTATGGATAGATCTATCGGGACTGACAATCCCCACCTTGAATTTCTGGTCACAAGTTGAGCATGTTGCATTTAACATTGTGATGAACTTTTAGGTTGTTGGCAAGCATCCTATACTTACCTGGGGCACAAACTAGTTAAGGTTTCGGGGTCATGAGCTTAGTGTAATAATACATGTTTTGGACTACTGAATTTGTTTCGTAGTTTACTATTACTTAAATCTTATGGTCCACTCTTTTATTGATAAACCTATGAATTCACTCAACCATTGTGTTGACTTTTAGAATGTTTTAATTTCAGGTCCTAAGGTGTGATTTCTGGATGGGAGTTGCAGGGATATCATGAAGATGGATTCTGTGTTTTCTTTAATCGATGCTAAACTGTCAAACTTGTTTTATTAAACAAATGTCATCTTTTCAACTGTGTTGTTTGGTTAAACTTATGATTGCTTGGGATTGTTAAGTCACTTTTAAAATTGTGGGACCAAATATGGAAACTCTGATATTTTGCAAGGCATCAAATGAAACTTTGTTTTAAATGCCCCTTTTGAGGTCGTTTCCTATTACTTGTATTTTGTGCCATGACGTCGCACCCCAATTGTTACCGTTCCGATGCCGTCAGATTGTAGGGGTGTGACAATATAAATTTAAAACTTGGTAATCAATAATTTGACCTTACACGACAACACATCAATTGAGCACAATCTTCTTACGTGTCCTAAGGTACTTCCTATCTAGTGAAAATTATGGAGCTGGTGGAGCTTGACCAACCTGTCTCTTTCCCCCTGCTTTCAATTAGAGACGTGAGTTTAGGGAATTTTGCTAGCCCTGATTGCCTAAATCTCAACAAAGTCTTACACAGTGTTTTTCAATGTATCGGCGTTTTGGAAATGGAGAAAAAAGGTTGTTCATGCTCCTTCGGAATCTTGTGCCAATACTCTTGATGAAGCTATTTTCTTATCCATTCAAAGGTTATCGAAGCGTTGGATTTTCGCGCGTTGCAAGCCTCTAGATTGTAATTGGAGAAGTTGGATATCGAGCCCTTGGTCTGTGTTTAACGTTGTTTAGTTTTGGCTATGTTTCGTTGTTCTGAGCGTGTTTTTTTCTTTTTCTCTAGTTAGGTTGTGTATCTTTTTCTTTCTTTCTTGTTGTTGTAAGTTTTCTTGAGTCTTCTCCTCGGAGCCTCTTATTAATTTAAACCTTTTGCAATAATCACGGGTAACTTGTCATTTTCTTCTAAGTAAGCATATTCCAAGTGAGATGGTAAATCTTTTAACTCTAATTCCGGAGGCTCTTCAATTGAAGATTTTGCCTCGGTCACTTCACTTTGTTTAAGGTCCATCGGAGGAAGTTGAAACGGGTCATTATTTAACAATTTTTCGATCAAACAAATATCTTCCTCCGGATTGCAATCGGCGTAATCAATTTCCGGTGAAATCGAATCGTCCTTAAGATAAGCTTCGATTTCTTCCAAAATGAATTCGGAAGTAAACGGCTCAGACGTCGGGGTGGGATTGCCACCCGAAGAAAATCCTAGCAATTCTGGAGCATACTCCTCACAAACTGCATCAATGATGTCAATTCGGTTTACCGACTTATCATTTGTAGAGGAATATCTCGTGGTTTGATCTAGATTAAAAGTGACGGCTTCGTTATCAACCCGAAGGGTTATTTCTTCTCCATAAACATCAATTAAAGCACGACCGGTCCTCAAAAAGGATCTCCCAAGTATGAGAGGTACTCGAGGATCGGCTTCGAAATCGACAACAACAAAGTCGGTAGGAAAGTGGAACTTTCCTACTTTAACGTAAACGTCTTCAGCGAGTCCTTTAGGATGGGTTATGGATCGATCCGCTAACTCTAAAGTCATCCGAGTTGGTAAGTTGGTAGGGAAAAAAAAATAAAGAAAGCTTTTTCCAAAAGGAAAGAGGCATAAGATTTATACTCCCCAAGATCGGCCAAGGCGTGACATATATCCATTCCTGGGAAATTACATGGTATAAGAAACTTGCCGGGATCTCCAAGCTTTTCGGGAAGCTTTTTGAGGAGCATCGCCGAGCAATTCTCGTTCAACGGTATCTTAGCTAATTCAAGCAACTTTTCCTTATTCATAAGCAAACTCTTAATCGTAGGAGCAAATCTTGGCATTAAAAGTAAAGCATCCGCGAAACTGATGTCGAAGCGCAAATCTTGAAAGATTTGGAAGATCTTCTCCATTTGATTCGAAGCTTTGTCACGAGACTTTTGATCATTACATCGCGAAGGATACGGAATATTCGGCTTAGGTAAAGTCTTTGAAACATCGGGTTTCGGAATAGGAGTAAGGTTAACCAGAGGTGGGAGGAAATTTGTTTGCTCTTTATTCGTTGTCTTCTCGGTTTCTCGTTCCACTACCTTTTTAGGGGAAGGATTAGTAAGAATCGAGGGTCCTTCGTAAGCAACACCACTTCGAGTAGTGATCGCTTTCATTTCACACTTCGGGTTTGGAATGGTATTACTCGGAAGAGTACCCGAAGTTGAGGCTTGGTTTTGAAACAATCCACATAACATGTTTTGCAAATTATTTTGAAAGGTAGTTTGTTGATTCATCATGACGGCTTGTTGAGTCTTCATCGTGTTTTGAATTTCATTCTTAATTTCTCCTTTTAACGAATTGATTTGATTTTGCATGTTTCTCATCATTTGGTCGTTATTCCTCTTGTAACTTGAAAACTCAATTAAAAACTCTTGTTGGGGCACTTGAAACGGTTGGTTTTGAAATCCTTGATTTTGAAAATTCGGAGCATGATTATTTTGAGCTTGAAAACCTTGATTACCATAAAAATTATTTCCCCGATTAAAATTATTCCCTTGACCTTAATTTTGATTAAACCTATTTTGACCATTGTTTTGCACCGGAGCAAAACCTCGTGGTGCCATTTGATTACTAACACGGTTTTGAGGGTTAACTTGATTGTAAGAACCCGTTGTCGCACAAACACTAGCTTGATTGTTATCGGTATTAGGACAATTGTACCAAGCATGAGGCCCACTACAAGTAACACAAATTTCCTCAACCGCTTTAACCGGAGCGGGAGTGACAACTTTTTTAGAAACAATCTCAACTAAGGTCGAAAGTTGGTCCGCAAGCTTATCAATTCTTTCATCCGTTTTACTAACACTTTCCCTAGAAGTCGTATTCATCCTAGAAACATTCGATTTATTACGTGAATAACGAACTTTTGATTTATTCTCAATTATGTTCAAAGCCTCTCTAGTCGTCTTACTCAAAAGATTTCCACCCGCCGCGGCATTTAAGGAGTCTTGATCGTTCTCGTTTAAACCGTTATAGAAGGTATCAACTTGAGTTAACTCCGTAAATCCGTGGTGAGGACAAGCTCTAAGCATTTCCTTAAATCGTTCCCATGCTTCACTAAAAGTTAGTTAGTTTGTTATTAATATAAAAATATTACGCCCTCATGGCCGATTCCAAAATGATAAGAAACTCGAAAAACCGATTTATAACGAAAAAGATACGTTAATTACGAGTTTACGACTATAAATACTTTTATAAAAAACTATTTTTTTTAAAAAGTCACTATCATTTTACAGCAACTTTTATTTTTTTAAAACATTATATATGATTTACTTTTTAATTATGAGATCAGGTTACTCGGAATCTCTAAAAACGGAACTATAACGAAATAACTACGACATGTTTCGATATTAAAGTTTATTAATAGTAATTTTATAAACTTATGAACAGTAAAAGTACTATTCATCGGTGGACCCAACTTTATAAATATATACTCTTTTAATAAACAAAGACGTACTCGAAGGGAATACTAAAATCGGGTTTTAAAAATGAATAAGTTATTACGATTACAAGTTTAAGCTAATATTAAAACTTAAAAACGAAGTTATAGCTGTGTGTGTATAGTAAAAACGCTATTTCATCGCAGAAATCAAAAACTTGAAAATGATAATATTTTGATCAAATCGTCTTATACGAAGACGTTTGTAAGTAAGAAACTGCGTAGCAACGGGCTTAACAACGACCAAAATTAGGTCATTTTTACGAAAAGTTTATTTAGTAACGTTTTCAACTTTATAAATATTATTTTACGAAAACGATTAGTCGGTGATTATGCTATATATAGAATATTGAGTGGTTAATCAAAGTGCTATAATACTAGGGAGTTTCATAATGAGGCCTCGTCGGATGGCGTATCGACGAGTTGTTGGATTTACGATTTAAAGTGTCCTAACTCCTCGTACGTCATGTCATGACCTCTTTAATTATGATAGACCGATTTGATAGAACGATTGTAAACAACTATAAGATTATATTCTACTATTATTAATTAAAGTACTGGTAATTATTTACGACCCTTAATTTAAAATAGGTTGCATCTATCGTCTTGGTGACGTTTTACTTGTGATTATATGGGAATATCTTGTACTCAAGTTGGGTTTCATAGCCCTATTTTACAGGTTTTACTGATTTACTACTCTTATGGGGTGGAAACATGCTTTGTTTTATATATTGGACGAAGTGTTTTATAGTATATTGATTATGTGTTTGCCTAAGTAGCGATAACCCTCCTGAGCCAGTATCATGAACTATCAATTGCGTTAGATGTTGTTGTTAATTGCATTATGTAGATGCGCGGATGTCTATAAATAGTTCATATTGGGATGTTAACCTCCCCGTTTGGGTGTTTAGCTGATCACGGGACGAACGTTGGACCATGTACGGACTTAGCTTAGAGTTGCCGGGTTGAACATCTATATGGAAAAATAACTGCTAAAATAGCATATATAGGTTGAGCAAAGTGTCATAGCTTAGTGCAACAGTAATCTGGTTTTGTGATGTTGGCTATGTTTGTAACATCATGGGAAAGTATTGCGGTCCTGATAATTTAAATACACAAACTTATGAATTCACCAAACATTTTTGTTGACGTTTTAAGCAATGTTGTCAGGAGGTCAATAGGCACGATGGTGCCATGGAATTCAAATTAGATTATGTTTTGGATTGCACTGTTAAAGATTTTATGTGCATCATGTTTTGGGGAATCTATGTTATTTTTGTAATATAAACAAGAACAAGTAAAGCTATAAGCTTTTGTTATATGTCTTTTTATTTAAATCCATGTATCAATTGAAACGACTTTTGTGTCGTTCTTATATATATCTTGTGATGTTGATCTTGAAGTAACCATGCCACGGATCATTATTCCGCTTCGCGACTCCCATTTTGGGGAGTTACTAATCAGCAAACAATTCTTCAATTCATACGGTTATCTCTCTCTTTTCCTCATCCTCGCGTTTCTTTTTGTTTGTTGTTTTTTGTATCTTCTTGTTAGGCGATCTATCTTTTGATTTTGAGAGAGACTTTACCGTTAGTTCTTGAGGGAATTGGGTGGGAGTACTGGTTAAATCATCCCCTAAAACTGGGTCCGTACGAGGTGTTGGTAGCAGGAGGCTGGGAGTGGCTAAGGTAGATCTATGGCATTGTGTGTGTTGTCTTTGTTTTTAGTATATTATTTGGAGGGAGAGTTTAGCGGTGTTGGGGTGGGTTTGTGTTCTGGGTGTGTATATTTGAGGCTTTGATGGGTAGGGGGAGGGGGGGGGTGGTGGTCGATAATAAGTGTTAATTGTATTGACCACAATCATGATGCCAACTTTTTTCTTGTTATGTTGGCTTTCATAATTCTGATTATATGGGCGCCATGGGCACTCTCGTGCCCGTGTGATCTCGCACTGTTCTTCAGGGAGGTTTTAGCGTGGGACTTATTTTTGTAGGGAGAGGGTTTGGTATGTGGGGGTCGGGGTGGGTATTAGGTGGTGGTAAAGATTTGTTAGGGAAATGGTGTGGGAATGTCTAATAATGTTGGAATATTAATTGATATTTTTAATGATTGGTAGGGGGAATTAGTTGAGATGGATGTATTGAGGTGGAGTCATTAAGATGTGGGGAGTTTGCGGGGATGATGAGGTTGGGGGAAATGTGTGTGGGGGAGGTTAATAGATTATGTGGTTTGGCATGTATATGGGAGATTTGGAAGAGGGAAAAGGGGTGTGAAGTTGATAACCATTTTATCGGGGTGTTGGGGATTGAAATATCGTGTGAGTGGGTGTTACTGAAACGCAGAAAAATAATGTTGGAATTGGGTACATTAGTCTGAGTTGGATTTTGTTGGGATGCGGTGTTGGGGCGATGGAGCTGGGGGGTGCAGAGTAGCGTATGGATATTGTCTATGTTGATCTGCCTAGTCGAGATTCACTGTGGCGTATTTTTTTTTCGGTTAACTAAGCATGGGTGCACTACCCTTTTTGGTAGGTGGAATTCTGTATCTTCTCGGGTATTCTATTGGACGAGGGCGTACTGGGTCACTCCGCAGGGTGGTAAGTGTGGCACTTTACTTGAATTGTTGTTTACAGTCATAGCATGAGTCGTTAGTTGGATTAAGTAGGGGGAAGTTCATGTTGGGTCGGTGTATTTGTTTAAGTGGTAGAGGTTGGTTGATTTTGCGAGGGCCTACTAGTTATAGTTGTTTGGGAGCGTGATGGGGAGGGTATTAACGGGATGGATGGAGGAGAGGTGCTGTTTTTGATAATAGTTTAGGGATCTGTATGGGCGGTTCGTGGTGGTCCAGTGCGGTATAAGGGTTTTGAGGTTTTTGAATATAATTTATGAGGAGTTGTATGAATATGGAATCATTAGTTGTGGGAGATGGGTTTGTGGTTTAGAATAGTTAGTGTGTGTAGTTATCAGGGGTGTTCAATCCGATTGGGGGTGTGTGCATGTACTTGATTAAGTAGTTGTAGTGGAAGGAGTGGGTTTTTGGTTGATTGGGTGTTTAAGGCTGGGGTAATTTTACTGGGAGTTCGTTTTGTGCTTCGGGGAGAGGTATTTAGGACCTTTTGCGGGGGCGTGGGTATTGACCGGTAGCTCCGCGTTGCGGTACGTGTAACGCGGTCGTGAAGTGCAGATTCAGTCGTTGGGTATCATTTTTTATGAACTTGGGCTAATGTTTTTCGACATTCTTCTGCCCGTTCGGTTGTGAGGGTGAGGGGTACGACGTGGAGGTAACTTATGAGTGTGTTCGAGTTGGGGGGGTGGGGTCAGGATGTGTCACACGTCCTACCCACGAGGTTCTTAGAGGAGGTTGGAGCTTAGTTGTTAGCGTAGGATGGATGAGTTGTAAATGAGTGGTGGGTGGAAATAGACGTGGTAGGCAGAAAGGGGGTGGTTTTGTGGGTTTAGTAGATTGAGAACAGTTGGGATCCACTGCATGAATCAGTACTTTTACTGTTCATAGTTTATTTAAATTTACTTTTAAAACAAACTTATAATTATCGGTAACATGTCGTATGTTAATCGTAAATATAGCCGCCCCCCCCCTCCCCCCCCGCTTTTTAGCCAGCGATCTCTTTCGTGTACGATCTCATACATTAAAGTTATATTCATATATTAGATGTTTTTTAAAAATAAAAGTTGCTGCAATGAATAGTGACTTTTATAAAAAATAGTTTTATAAGTTTTTATAGTCGTAAACTCGTAAATTAACGTATCTTTTTCGTTATAAATCGGTTTTTCGAGTTTCTTATCATTTTGGAATCGTCATGAGGCGTATTATTTTTATATTATGTCAAAACCTACTGTCTAAAATTCGAATTAAAACAGCCCCTAAGTATTCATGTGTATATCTTTATAAAAACTTTGTTTTATGTATTATTTAATTTAGTAGATTAATATAGAAACCCTAATAACTATTATGTAACATGATGTGATACTTATATTATTGTCCATGATTCATCCATAGTCCTTTATAAATTCATTGTAACAAGTTTAATAATTATTTCAGTATTTTCATATGTGAATGATTAAGAAATCTTATAAAAAACCTAATTTTAACCTTAAACATGTTTATACTTAAACCATATATTTAACATACATTTCTTTCACTTTTACATGATATATATGACATTGATAAGAATAAGGCATAAAATCATAAACTTAAATACTAACTCACTTTACATATTAAAACAGTCCTTAGTGTTGATTTAGCCATAATTAAATAATTACACATTAAAATAATGATAATAAAAAGTATGAAGGAATTAGGAAGACCTTAGGGATGATGTATAAGATGAGAAATAAGTGCTAAACCCATGATTAGATTCAAAATCAAAGCTTACAAGCTTAATAACCCTAGATTAGGTTTGAAACCCTAATCTTCCCTTTTCTTCCTTAAATCTTGCAAATGATGAACCAATGCTTGAAAACACTTTAGTATGCCTTAGGATTGATGTGTAAAGGGTTGTATAGATTGTAGAAAAATTTCGTATGGTTTGATTATATGAGCTTATTTGGCCGTGGGTTTTGGCTAGGAAAGGGAGAGAAAGAAAGAAAATTTTCATACATGAAGCTTGGTATTTATAGTGAAAATATCTTATAAACCTAACCATGGTTACTTTCTAACCCATGGTTAGTGAAATGGTTTCTTTTTTTTATAATATCTAGATATTTAGGGCAAGTGATAATTCTTGGTCCTATCATCAAAAATTCGGCCACATACTCATATGTATGTTGTTATATTTATTAATTTGAGTATTGGGTATAATCCTAGGTATTTGTTTAGGCGTAGTTAGGTTTTGGAACTTCCAGGAATGCCTAAACGCATTTTATCGTGAAATGTAAGCATTTTACGTAACCAATAAAAATATGATGAACAAAGTTATTAATTATCCTCATAATAATCATATAACACTTGCTTGATGTAAACATTTAATTGTTTAATGCCCGTTTACATTGTATGATCATTTTTAGTCTAAGCGATTTAGCTTAACGATAAAAATTAAAAGCGAACACGTACGAGAAAAAAAATAAATAGTGAAATTAAATAGTATTGTAAATGACCTGAAAATACGGAATGTTACAAATCTAATGTAGAACGATAACATATCGACTCATTCGTTGTATATCTAATGTACAACGATAACCTATCGACTCATCCGTTGAACATCTAATGTACAACGACAACATATCGACTCATTCGTTGAACATCTAATGTACAACGATAACATACTGAGTCATCCGTTGAACATCTAATGTACAACGATAACATATCGACTGATCCGTTGGACATCTATTGTACAACGATAACATATTGACTCATCCGTTGGACATCTAATGTACAACGATAACATATCGACTTATCCGTTGGACATATAATGTACAACGATAACATATCGACTCATCCGTTGGACATCTAATGTGCAACGACAACACATCGACTCACCCGTTGAACATCTAATGTACAACGATAACATATCGAATCATCCGTTGAACATCTAATGTTCAACGATAATATATTGACTCATCCGTCGGACATCTAATGTACAACGATAACATATCGACTTATTCGTTAGACATCTAATGTACAATGATAACATATCGACTCATCCGTTAGACATCTAATGTACAACGATAACATATTAACTCATGAGTTGGGCATCTAATTTACAACGATAAGATATCGACTCATCCGATGGACATCTAATGTACAACGACAACACATCGACTCACCCGTTGAACATCTAATGTACAACGATAACATATCGAATCATCTGTTGAACATCTAATGTATAACGACAACATATCAACTCATCCGTTGAACATCTAATGTACAACGATAACATATCGAGTCATTCGTTGGACATCTAATGTAGAACGCTAACATATCAACTCATTCGTTGGACATCTAATGTACAACTATAACATATCGACTCATCCGTTGGACATCTAATGTACAACGATAACATAATGACTCATCCGTTGGACATCTAAAGTACAACGATAACATATCGACTCATCCAATGGATATCTAATGTACAACGACAACACGTCGACTCACCCGTTGAACATCTAATGTACAATGATAACATATCGACTCATCCGTTGAACATCTAATGTACAACGACAACATATCGACTCATCTGTTGAACATCTAATGTATAATGATAACATACCGACTCATCCGTTCAACATCTAATGTACAACGACAACATATCGACTCATCTGTTAGACATCTAATGTACAATATCAACTCATCTGTTGGACATCTAATGTACAACGACAAAATATCGAATCATCTGTTAGACATCTAATGTTCAACGATAACCTATCGACTTATCCGTTTAACATCTAATGTACAATGACAAAATATCGACTCATCCGTTGGACATCTAATGTACAACGATAACATATCGAGTCATCCATTGAACATCTAATGTACAACGATAACATATAAACTCAACCGTTGAACATCTAATGTACAACGACAATATATTGACTCATTCGTTGAACATCTAATGTACAACGATAACATATCGAGTCATCCGTTGAACATCTAATGTACAACGACAATATATCGACTCATTCGTTGAACATCTAATGTACAACGATAACATATCAAGTCATCCGTTGAACATTTAATGTACAACGATAACATATCGACTCATCCGTTGGACATCTAATGTACAACGACAACATATGAAGTCATCCGTTGAATATCTAATGTACAACGACAAAATATCGACTCATCCGTTGAACATCTAATGTACAACGATAACATATAAAGTCATCCGTTGAACATCTAATATACAACGATAACATATCGACTCATCCATTGAACATCTAATGTACAATGATAACATATCGACTCATTCGTTGAACATCAAATGTACAACGATAACATATCAAGTCATCCGTTGAACATCTAATGTACAACGATAACATATCAACTCATCCGTTGGACATCTAATGTAGAACGATAACATATCAAGTCATCCATTGAACATCCAATGTACAACGATAACATATCGACTCATCCGTTGAACATCTAATCTACAACGACAACATATCGACTCACCTGTTGAACATTTAATGTACAACGATAAGATATCAACTCATCCGTTGGATATCTAATGTACAACGACAACACATCGACTCACCCGTTGAACATCTAATGTACAACAATAACATATCGAATCATCCGTTGAATATCTAATGTACAACGACAACATATTGACTCATCCATGGAACATCTAATGTATAACGATAACATACCGAGTCATCCGTTGAACATCTAATGTACAACGATAACATATCGACTAATCCGTTAGACATCTATTATACAACGATAACATATTGACTCATCCGTTAGACATCTAATGTACAACGATAACATATCGACTTATCCGTTGGACGTCTAATGTACAACGATAACATATCGACTCATCCGTTAGACATCTAATGTACAATGACAACACATCGACTCACCCGTTGAACATATAACATCTCGTGTTTTAGGTCATTGTACGACATTATGTAATCCACTGATTATTTTTAGGGTTTTACGTGTTTGCTTTTAAATCGTAATCGTTAAGCTAAATCGCGTAAACCAAAAATGATCATTCAATGTAAACGGGTATTAAACAATTAAATGTTTACATCAAGCAAATGTTATATGATTATTTAAAGGATAAT
>BQNB010117004.1:0-18414 GCA_026074375.1 Tanacetum coccineum
TTTTCCTAAAAACATGATTTTTGATTTTTAAATAATAAAATATTATTTAATTATTTTATTTATTTAATAAATTCACTAAAAAATGAAAAATATAATTTTTCTCGAAACTTATCTAATGTATTTATTATGAGTAAACGTTTCATTTTTAACCGTTTTATGATTATTTTGAAGTGACTAAAGTTTAATGAATGGACTTGTCGAAATATATTTATAATTATTATTTATAAATATTTATTTATATTACTTATCTATTTTCTCTAAATAGTATAAGTATGTATTATCGGGGAATGAGATTGATATGATTGTGAAAATATGTCGTCAACCATCACACCACTAAATTGTTTTGGGTAATTATACAACGCGTCTAAACTCTATGCATCAAACGTGAAGATTGTTTTGGAATTTGATGATTTAAACTTAGACAAAAACTAGACTATGTCGAGTTGCGGCATCGTTCATTGCTTGTTGTGTTGAGATTTGGTTTCAAAAGACTTGCTTAAGGTTGAGGTGAGTTCTCGTAGCCCCACTTTTTACCGTTTTTCCGTTGGGGGAAAATGATACTCAAATGTGTTTTGAAATGTTTTGAATTGATCTGTGCGAAATGTGGTTTTGTTTTTGGGACAAGATATGTGCTTATGACTGCTATGTGAATATTATGCATGATTGTTTGGATCGGATGGGTACGCCTACCCAGTGTTGTGAGATTATTGGATCAGATGGGTACGCCTACCCAGTATTTGTGTGATTATTGGAGCGGATGGGTACGCCTACCCAAGTTTGTGTGAGGTCCTGCCCTAATATTAGTGCTCCAGCTGGTAGGCCCTTTAGGTGCGTAAGTGACATATGGTGATTGACTAGCGGGGATGCTATGTCTTGGATTGTTTGCATATATTCACTGTCATATAACACTATTGTCCACTGTTGAAATATTGGCACAACGTTTGGGTTTAGGGTCAAACCTACAAGCTCACCAACATTATTGTTGACGTTTTCTAGTATCATTTTCAGGTGAAGTGAAAGAGGAATAGTTTGGTGATTGTGTTAGCAGACTTAGAAGTATCCCGAGTGGATTTTCATATGAAGTCTTGCTTGCTTGTTTTTTGGCTTTAGTATTTGGATGTTTTGGATTAAGTTTGGGTTATGGACCCTTGTGAGGGCATTAAATTAATTGTAAGAAATTATGGATTTTTAGTTACGATTTGGGACATCACTCGAGGTTGTTCTAGGTTGATGGCCTTCATAGCACTTAAAGCTTATGCAATATAGTTTTCTCTATTTTGTATCTTGTGTTATGATTGATCATTATGTTGCATTCCCGAGTTTCCGCCATTGTCGGGGTGTGACAAGCACCCTCCAAACGAAGAGAATCCATGATACAAGCAATACTAGCATCTTTCTACGACTCCAACTGGGAAAGGAAGTTGAAGTCCAAGTCACGAAGAGCAAGGAAAAAGGAAACATACCTATCCTTCACAGAAGGATCATAGGCGGCAACCTCAGCAAGACCCCTTTTGGCTTTTCCGTGATCAATGCCCGCTACTAGCCCGGTCTGCATGCCTTTATCAATAGCAAGACCAATAGCCGTCCCTAAGGCAACAACATACTCCAGAGATTGAATACATTTCATAACAGTAAGTCTAAAGCCAATGTTAATGATCCACCTCCAACCGGCTATGGTGGTCATGAAGCGAGGATAAAACTCCTCATCCAAATGAACAGCCATACCCATAAGCTCCTGTTCATCCTAGACCGCTTCATACTGTTCTTTAAAAAGTTCATAGCCAGACACTTGGTCACGGAGTCTGGAGCATGTAGTTTCCAACAAAGATACATGATCAGTCAGACTGTCCTTCTGAGACTCAAGAGAAGCAGCTTTAATACTCAATTCATCACAAGATAGTTGCAAGCTGGATAAATCATGATTAAGCTTGGCAACTTGGGTGTTCACAGACGCAAGCTCAATATCTTTAGATGCGGCCGCGGACTCAAGCATTGCGACCTGCCCCTCTAGAGTACTCTTCTCACCTTCAAGAGTTAGGTTCCGCTCTTTCAAATTGTTCAGCTCATTAACTCAAGCGGCTTCCGCAGCCTCAACAACAGAAACTTGGCTACGAAGACGAATTGACTTAGTGACCTCAGCCTCCTTCAGGGACAACTGGCTTTCAAACTTGCAATCTTATCATCTTTCTCCTTTAACAAATCAGCCTGCCTGTTACATTTCCTCTCAAACTTCTTCCTCTCCCTAAAATTGTGTTCAGACCGCAACCTAACTTCAGCACTAAGCCACATCTGGCGTGCCGCCCCAACATTAAACTCAGCAAACAATTGATCGTAATCCATATCGTGAAGTTGGGAAAAGAACCCGAGAGGGGCAAGCTGATCAATCATGTCGTGGCATACCTCAGGATTATCAAGAGCGGAATCATTAATCATGTTCCATTTAGGAACATATATCTGCTGAAGAGTCTCAGAATTCATCTCTTAGGAAATATAAAAAGTGTCAGTAGAAAGCTCTGTACCCCGAGGGTTAGAAGGACCAGCAGTATCCGGTCTGACCACACTTGGAGAAGTGGAATCTGTAAAAAGGCTCTGAATAACCGGCTCAGTACCCGCCCCAAGAACAAGAGCAGAAGAGGTACCAGCAACAGCGGTAGCAGCAACAATCGCAATCATTACCGGAGGTGGCAGAATGGAAGACCTGACAATAGAAGTGACCTCAACATCTGCACCATTTGTACTATAATGATGAGAAGAGTCTGAGGAAATTACAAACCTCTTAGCTGGGTGCTGAGTCCGCAAATTAGGTCTGGAAATAGAATCAATATGCCCACCGCCCTCACGCTCCGGTGTAAGGGTCACAAAAAAGTAAAAAAGGCACAGTTGTCGCTGCCGTAACACCAACTTCCACTGCCAAAGTGCTACGATCAAGTAAATCTTGAAGGACGGCAATGGACTTCCCAGCGGTACTAGCACCAGCATCACCAAAGGTGCCGTGGTATTCCCTTAATTTTTTAGGAGGAAGGTTAGAACCACTAACACCACCGATAGCTTTCCTTTTCCTTCTTGTTCCTTTAGGCTTATCAGCAACAACAACTTGAACATCTTCATCAACAACAATATTAACCTCTTCATCTTGAACAACACGGTCACTCTCTTCGGTCTGATCCCCCACCTCAGCACCACCGCCTTCCTCATTAAGGTCATGAGGCCCAGCAACATCAACATTATCATTTTGGCCTCCCTGCTCATCCCCACCAGCTAAAGGAATAACACGACCCTCAATGGATTCCAACAAGGAAACCTGTCCCTCCTCAATCTGCCTTTCGACGATCCGCACCTTGGTAGGATCTGCATGTCGAATAAAGGCAAATAGATCCATCTCTGCATAAACAAACAACAAAAAGCAATTAGATATAGTAGTAGAAGACAAATGTACTTATGCAAATAAAAAGCACCCACCCTCTCCGGATCGGTCAAGAAGGTAGGATAAACATTATCATCCAACTCATAGTAACGACTCGGGCCGACAAGACATAAAAATGGTTCCAGAAATTTTCAAAACGGGGCTTGATGGGTGGCAAGGAAGTTGCATGCTTCCGCACTAAACTCCGCCGCGGTAGGAGGAGGGTCCTTCACCAATGTTTTCTTAGTATACCACGGAACGAAAATCGGGAAAACAGAGGCATCAAACCAAAAGAAGCTATCATTCTAGTGTTTCAATGAATCTAGCGGTTTGGTGTAACAAACTGGGGCAATATCAGATTGTTTGCTAAAAGACATCCAACCTTTGTTTTTAGAGTTTACATAAAACCTACGGAAAAACCCAACGGTTAGAGCATAACCGTGAACGCGGCATAAGATCTCAAAGTGAGAGACCTTAGCGAAAGTAATAACGGAAAGCTGCGACAGATTAATACGGAAGTATTCGAGAACATCTACAAGAAACTGAGAAAGGGGTATCCGGAAGTTGGCAAAATCAAAGAACCTAGTATATACACCAATTTTACCAACGGGGCTATCATGTATACTTTGATTAGGAGTAGGTAACTCAGGATGCACAACATCAGGTATATGACACTTTTGATAAAACGCATCTAAGGCCGTTTGGGTTAAAGAATATTTAACATCATAAATCGAACTCATTGTAAGAAGAAAATACAGAGTTGAAGCCTAACTTGGTAGCCTAAGGAACCTCGAAGAAAATAACTGGCGTAGGAAAGTAGATGGAAAGCTTGAATATATCAACAATGACGAAAATGGTGAAAGAAAAGAAAAGAAAATAGTAAACGCAAGGGCAAGTATTTATACTCTTGGTATATTTAATTTAAAGCCTCTTAAGATTTGCACACGTGTATCCCACTAAACAAATGGAGGGATAAGATTAAAAGTAAGAAAAACATGATGACAGAAGTTCAACTGACCACAAGTTGTGTCAATCAAAAAATGAAGGGTCGGGGGAAAGATACGTCACCCAAACCTTACCTAACTGACTAGGGAAAAGTCGCGGAGAAACCAACATTCACGGAAGAAGGAAGAGGTGCGGCACTAAAAGACCAAATGTCTAGTAATATTTACCGCACGCAACACAACGTCGTACGCAGTAAAAATACCAGACTAGGGGACTTGATGATGCATAATAGGTACAATAGGCCTTTGAGCTTGGGCCATACTATTACAATAGGGCCTTGGTCCAACCAAATAAGCGACAAGCATAACGGGCCAGAACTAAGCCCAGGGTCACACTGGCCACGACCCGGATGCAACAAGACGGACGCGGATCGGTCACATGCCGCTCCCATAGATCATCTACGGATCCGCTGACATCCACGAAAGGTAATCCGCGTCCGCAGTCACGATAACTACAGACTTTTGCCCGACAAGGGTCCCACTCAGGCCATTACGACAGTAGGTGAAATACTAGGAAACCCTAACACTAGACTCGCCTATAAAAGGAATACTCTGACACTTCAAATGGTATGATTTTCTTACTCTTCCCAATACACATACATACCCCTGACAACATGTTTTCTTACTCGTACGCCGGAGTCTAATCGTGAGGTCCGCCCCCACGATAAGGCTAACGGTTTACCTTTATTTGTGCAGGAAATCATCTAAATTACTTTGTTTAGTACAAGATCTAGCCCGCAAATAGCTTGAAGGTCCAACCCAACAAGCCATCAAAGTCCATCTCTCACCCCATCACACATTTTGTACTAACAAGAATGCAAGCATGGCTAAGGATAATCTGAGGAAAGCATACGATGAATGCAGTGACATTTCACAAGAGAAACGTGTTTCGATTGACACTTATTTAAAACAAGAATCTAATAAAGATTACGAGATGCATAACGCCTTGTTTTGAAAGACGGCGAAAATAGAACATCAAATAAATAATTAAGTTGTTTGGATGCATGTAAAAAACAAATAGGACTATTGTTTATAAATTTCGTATTGTTTTTTAAATTTCGTATTGTAATTTGTATTTTTATTTAAATGAATGAAACATATACCTTTCCCCTTATAAATACCTCATACTCTCATTATTTCTAAGCATAACTTCATTTCAAAAACTCTTCTCAACCACTATTTCAAAAACTATGGCTACTGAACCAAATGACATGAGACTACAAATCCTTATGAAACTTCGAAAAGAATTTGATATGGAAGTCGCACTAGAGGAGGAATTGATGAAATTGTTTCGTCGCTTTTTACCTTTTTAGAACGTGTTCGACTACGTAGGCCTAGCCTGATAATCCCCTTGTCGAACACGACTGAGAAATTCTAGAAAGGCTCACAGGTTCCGACATGCGAAACGCCATGAAGATGATGGCAGCAAGGAACGAGTTGCTTCGAAGCATTGCTAAGAAAGAAGAGTTCATTAGGAACTATAGAGAAATGTAAAATGTTGTTTGATTTCGTATCATGTTTTAGATTTTGTATCGTGTTTTAGCTTTCGTATTATTTTTAAATTTCGTATTGTAATATGTATTTCGTACGTTTAAGTAATCGAATTTTATGTATTGTTTTTTATTATTAATGAATTTTAATTTTGCTGTTAGATATTAAAAAAAAGATGTAGGTCGCCTTATTGCTAAAAAGTCGCATGTAGGTCGTCGAAGAGAGAAAGTTAAAGTGAGAAAAAATATAAATCGCTATAGATCGCTAGTGTGGGTAAGCTAACCCATTTAATAACGCCCTCTAATATTTGAGTTATTAAATTGTTCTACATTCGTTTTAAAATTATTGTTCATCTTCCCTTTTGGTTTGTCTCAAAATAATTGTCCACTTTTAAAAATAATAGTTGGATTTGTTTAAGTAGGTCACCCATAAAAGAAAACACTAATTGATTATCAAAGGGTAAAACTGTAACATCCCGCCTACTCATACCACAATATTGTTCGCTTTGCTCGCATGCTCATGGCTTTGCTTTGTGGCCCTCATGTGATGACTTCCCGGTAGGTCACCCATACCAGTACTACTTCCCAATAGGTCACCCATACCAGTACTACTTTCACATGAGCACACTTAATTGCCAGTTTCACTTGCAGTAGACCACAAAACGCGTTGTATCATTTTAAGGTGAATGTTATCTTATGAACCCAACATCTCTCTAGGCAATCGATGTGGGATTTGTCTAAGGTGCCAAAAAACTGTCTTTGTTTTACTTTTATAGAAATCAAAATAGTTTTTTTTATCTGTGAACAATAATTTTAAAACGAAAAGTACTTTGCCAAAATACCACATGTGAGAGATGTTTTGGGAAAGGATTAGAATCCTCTAAAGTTGAGTCAAACATGATACATCATGTTCACCAATCACAAATTAGTTAATTGTATAAAACTTTTTCTTTTAATAAAAATCATGGGCCCACTTATTTATTTTCACTCACAATAAACTTAACATGATCAATCATGTTTGACCATAACTTTAGAGGATCCTTTTCCTTTGGGAAATGTAAAAACTTTGACTTTGTATAGTGTGTCACAAAGTTTGGTAAAAACAAAGAAAAAGTGTCACAAAGACTAATTTTAGCGGCTTTGTCCAAACTCCCCCAAAATCGCCGAGAAAAACTTTACTCTTTCTTCTACTACTACTGAGAGAGTATCAGTGAATCTGTCAAATTTTCCGTTGCTCATCTCATTTCTTTACATTTTCCCCAGTAAACAATCTTCTTTTACTCCTTTATAACTTGCTTGTATAATCAGTTTGTTATGTTTTCTAGTATTGCTTATTTTTAGATTTATTATCATAATTTGTAGTATTATCTATGAATACTCACTATTGCTTTTTTGTTTACAATGTCGCAATATAATCAAACTAGTCACATCGCATTTGTCGTAAAATGTTCTGTTTATACCAAAACACTACTTTTAGAAGCTTATTTGGCTGGCCTATGGCTTACTGAAGCTCAGGGGGTGTTTGTTTCGGCTTATACGTGGGCTTATGAGCTTATTTGATTTCGGATTATATATTATAAGGCCCGTTTTTCTGGCTTATTTTGGGATTTATGTGCTTATATAAGTTTATCATGTCGTAATAAACTTATATAAGCCCCAAGTCTCAAAATAAGCCGGAAAATTAGGGCTTATGAAATATAAGCCAAAATCAATTAAGCGTATAAGCCCACGTATAAGACGAAACAACCACCCCCTCACAAGCTCTAGTTGATAAAGCTCATAAGCCCAAAATTTTGAGCTTATGAGCTTTTCAAATACCAAATAAGCTTTAATTAAACACCCCCTTATTGCCAGGATACTGTTTTAGAATGTTTTGACTTTTTCTGGGACGATTACTTTTATTTTCACGTTTTTCGGCTATTTTGAAGAGCAAACAAGTTACGCAATAAAAAATTTAGTCAGCAAAAGAAACGTGCATTTGATGGTTATTTTCGTATAAGCACAACTTTTTAGGACAATTAGTGAACAATTTTTTTTTTTTGGTAACCATGGTTTCCGACCTTTTGGCTGACTAATCCACGGGGTTTGACAATTTGTGAACAATCTGCTGTAATATAACTAGCTTGATCTTTGATGGTTATTTTTGTATAAACACAACTTGTTAGGACAATTTGTTAACAATCAGCTGTAATATGACTAGCTTGATCTTTGATGGTTATTTTTGTATAAACACAACTTGTTAGGACAATTTGTTAACAATCGGCTGTAATATGACTAGCTTGATCATTGATGGCATTCCCTTTAATTGCTTACACTAGTTTGATCTTGTCTGTGTAGTGATAAACTTAGTTTGTTTTATGCTTTTAGGCACCTAAAAATGAAGCGGAAACGTACATATAGGGGGAAGAAAACGACTCCTCAAAACGATACTGCGTTAGTGACTGAACCAGAAACCAGTCATAGTCGACCACCACTAGGCAAACCTGTAATCAATGAGAGAACAGAAGAAAATTATTCCACATTTCACACACAAGACGAAGACCCGAGAACCAGTACCATGATGAGGGGACGGCAAGGTGATTTAGTGACACAGAAAAGTGCTCATGGGACGGCGGAAGATTATACAAACGCGCTTAGTACAATCATTGCATCTGTTATTAAAGAGATATCCAAGGACGCTGGTGGTATAGTTAATCTGACTAGGAGTTTAGTAGATAACTCGATTAACAATGTACAGAGGGCGCAACCTCATGTTGACATGGATTTTGAGGAAGACGATAGCCTGCCAAATCAGAATCTGGAGTACAAGCAGCCAGAACTGAATGCCGCTTTAGCGGTATGGATTATATCTTATAATTATAGTTTGTAGTAACAAATCGTGTATTGGTTCTGCATCTTGGATTCATACTTACGGGTGCTATTTTTTGTGAAGTAGGTGATTAAAAAGACCATGGCATTGGATGCAGCTGATCCATTTAACAGACCTGTAGATCCCGTTGCACTTGAGATACCTGTAAGTTTAGTATTTCGTTTTACTTATGCATTCAAAGATGTGATTTTGCTAACTGTTTGTCATACATGTTATGTCTATTGGCAAGTTAGTTTTTGACCCAAGTAAACATGAATTTGCTGCTTGAAACTTTGTAGTGTATTTTTACTTTGGTAAAAAGTTGGATTGGTCACTTATTGATGTTATTGTAATCTCAGTGGAAGTCCATTCGATCTATGTTAGTATGCTTCATCTTTACAGTTCTTACCTCGTTCATTTGATGTTAGGAAAAGTTTAACTTTTTCTTTTAACGTGCACACTTTACTGTTAGACAAATGAAGTAAACTCAAATAACTTTTAATGCGTGGTTTTTGCGATTTGAAAATTCTTATCTATTTGTAACTTGTTAAGTGTCAACTAAAAGGTAAGTCATCCATCAAGCAAGTGATAAATAACCACAAATGTATATCTATTTTTCTGTACATAAAGTCCATACAGTTATTTTCTATAATGATTTGGGTGGTGCTTGAACCAGGATTACTTTAATGTTATTAAGACGCCTATGGATCTTGGTACAATATGCAACAATCTCGAGAACGGTCTCAAGTACATGAATTCAGCAGAGGTGCTCAAGGATGTACAATATATTTGGTCCAATTGTGAAAAATATAACAAGAAGGGTGATCACATACTGGAGCTCATGGATCGGGTCAAGACATACTTCATCAAGTACTGGAAAGCAGCAGGGTTACACATGGAACAAACACCGATTATTGCTGGTAAGGGGTCCGTCGTTGTCAGTCTCATGTCGAACAATTCTTTTATATTTTGTATTAGTGGGTATAGTAATATCAACATGAACTTCTTTATAATTAGGAGTTTATGTAGCCACTGGCGTGACTGTCACGTTATTTCAGTCAACATATGTGCTTTTAGTCAAATAGCTGTCTGATTTGCAGAGCTTTCTAGCTTGAGGCACAACCACCGACAAAGAGACTACCTACTGTCTACACCTGCCAATAAATTTACTCACTTACATCAAAACATGGCCGGTTAGTAATAGTAACATGAACTTCTTTATAAATCGAAATATATGTAGCTACTGACTCGACTATCGAGTTATTTCAGTCAGTATATGTGCTTTTAGTCGGTTTAATTTTCTGATTTGCAGAGCCTTCTAGCTCAAGACACAACAATCGACAAAGAGACTACCCATTGTCTCCACTTGCCAATAACTTTACTCAATTACATCAAAACGAAGCCGGTTAGTAATATTAACTTGAATTTCTTAAAAAATGTAAGATGTGTAGCCACTGGCTTTGACTGTCACGTGTCATGTTATTTCTGTCAGTATGTGTGGTTTTGCTGTTAACTTTCTGATTTGCAGAGCCTTCTAGCTCGAGGCACAACAATCGACAAAATAACTACACATCATCTCCACTTGCCAATAATTTTACCCACTTGCATCAACACAAAGCCGGTTCTAACCAAGTAGCACAAATTCGGCCTGGGCCCCGGCCTGCGCTTGGGCCAATCAACATGCAAGCAAGTCAACCCCAACAGAACTTTAGTCAACCACTATCTTCCTCAGAAGAGGATGAGGAGGACGAGGAGGATGAGCCAGACATTGGTACACCTTTGCTACCTATCTACATAATTTATCTCTTTTAGGAAATTATGTGTATACCAAAATAGCCACCAATTCCACAAACTTTTTCTAAGATGTGGAATAAGCTTTTGAAATATATATTTTGCAAAAGTTTGACTTTTTCTCGGAATTAAATTTTGTCTATATAGTATGAAATAAGTTAGTCCCCAAAAAACTTTGCGGAATTAAAGGGGTACTTTGTATAAACACACATTTTTTGACATATTGTTAAGAATCATCTGTAACATGGCTAGTTTGGTGAGGTTCCCTTTCCTTTTACCATCACATGGGAAACAAAACATGTATGTGACATTGGTTTACGATTTTCTAAACTCAGCTTCTACAGATACTCCAAAGAAGCGTCAAGTTCGAGGGCCCACACTTGGAATCAAGTTATTGAAGACATTTGAGACACTAGGGGTGATAAAAGTCGTGACCAATGAGCTTGGTGAACCTATAGGTCCTGAGGCAAGCCAACTAACCAGCTTTTTAGGAATCATAGCACGGGATGGGAACTTAGCTCCCCTTACTTATTCGACTTGGACCAAAGTGCCAAAAGAAAACAAGGATAACATGTGGCAGCAAGTTCTGGTATGTAAAGAAACAATTTGAGTTTGTCTTGTTCCTTTTGTCATGCCAAATTAATATAATATATTTCTTTGTATGCTACAGACAAAGTTTGATATTCACCCCTTTTCTTATAAATGGGTGATGAAGTCACTAAAAGATAAATGGAGAAGCTTCAAGTTTTATCTTAAGGCTAATCATTATGATACTCATGCGACTGATGAAGAGCGGCTTGCTGATTGTGATGAGCGAGTCCTACCTGATCAGTGGGCTTTCCTTGTTTCTAAGTGGAGCTCTAAGGAGTGGCAGGTTTGATGATTCACATCCCTTGAAAACCTAAAAGATTGTTTCGAATTTGATTTTAACGCTCTCCACCAAAATACATGTCCAGTAGACAAAACCTAAAAGAATGATAGCTTTCCCCTTTGACCTGTAATTAAATGATTTCTTTGACCTTTTGAAGTAATTTGATTAAGGGTAAATATGCAAAACTTTCAATTCTACCGTTACATTATCCGAGACATATTTAAATAGGAAGTTGGGCAATAATCTTGAGACAGGAGTATTTCTGTATTTGTTAAATTGGATGGGTGAATGTTAGTGATATATTCGTCTGCATTGTTTCAGAGTCTTAGTGCCAAGAATAAGGCCAAACGTGCAAAGAAAAAGTTCAATCACACCACAGGCTCTAAAAGCTTTGCTAGAATACGTGAGGAAGAGGTAAATCCGTGAATCTGTTGTTAAAGAGCTCTCAGTTGAGATACCGACACAATGACTTATAATGTGTTATGTTCAACCACTGCAGAAAGCAAAAAGGCCAGATGGCCAGGAACCGAAACAGGCAGAACTATTTATATTGACTCGTACACGCAAAGATGGTCAGCCTGTGAATGAAGAGACAGCTGCTGTCATTGTATGTAGCTTAAACATTGTGTTATTTGTATTTCTATAATAAAATTACTTATCACTTGTATCTTCATTGCAGTCCCAACTTCGTGAATCTGGAACTGAAGATGATTACAATAGAGTAATGGGAATCGAAGGAAAAGGTAACATGTCCCTATATGGGAGTAACACTCCTAGTCGTGCTGATGCTTTGAGGATGGTTAGTCAGAAGAATACAGAGGTTTCTGAAATGAAAGAGAGACTTAAATCGGTGGAACAAACGTGCTCACAGATGGCGTCTCAGATGTCTGCAATGGTCTCAATGATGGCTAACTTGCAAAAGGCTTCACCTAGCGAATCTTTTCCTAATGCTGTAAGTTTGTGATCCATCTGATACGAACTGGATTTGATTAAGAGATTAAAGAACAATAAAGATAGAATAATCGGCGTTTAAGAGGTCGAATAAGCTCTCCCAATTGACACGAGATCAATAATCCATAATAATATTCAACATAATCAGAATTACAACCCTAATATATTATATATAAGAAACGATACCCTAGACTTAACTTGGTCCCTAAGAAAATACCATAAAGGAAACTAGTTACTAATTAAGAAACTACTAATAAGTATAGCTATAATTATAAATTACAGGAATGCTAATATGGTTCGTATCACCATGCCTTAGAGTGATGTATAAATTAGGACGCTCCTGTATAATTAGTCAATTTATAATGCAAGTTTTTGACACGCAAGTTTTATTGGCAGTATGCACTGTTTCTAATATAGTTTTATGCGTGTCCATTAGGCTGCTGCCATTTTGGTTCCAGTGGGTACATCAAATCAGGCGGAACCTACCTCTACATCTAATCGTAAAGTTTCTGCAAAACAGGTGGATATCTTTCTAATTATGTTATTTAGATGTCAAAAGGTTTTAACGCTTTCACTGAATGACATTATAAATGAGAATTTATCTATGCTGCAGACTCGTGGAAGGAAAAAGAGAAACTAGATAAACAGCAAGGTACTACTTACTCATACTATTTTATGTTTTTTAAACCGACTCTTACTGTATAGTATCCTTTTTCCTTCAATCATATATAGATAATATAAGGTTTTGCTCAATGCCTCCACATGATCCTCTGGCTCCATATCTTTTCTTTGTTGTGTTGTTAACAAACTTAGTTACAACGCTGATAGGTTTCAGTGTTAGGAAAGATGTAAATTCAGCGAGTCTGTAATATCCACCTTGTCAACGGGCGCACTGCTGTTTTTAGTTCCCATTTGTTTAGTTAGGCGCATTATTAGAGTGTCTGTGGGTTTGTACCAATGCATGCCACTTATGTCGAGGGACAAGTATGCCCATTTTAGAGCAAGCCCACATCCATACCAAGAATGTACTTGAGATGGCTGAGATCCTTGAATTTGAATTATCGGGCTAATAGCACCTTTAGCCTACACAATTCTTCCTCTGAAAGTCATTATCACATGCTGAAATATTATCCACATATAACTTTTCAAGACTTCAATCTTATTGTAAAAGTACAATCCCCTATAATTTCTACATGATCATCCCTGTGATTCCTAACTTAATTATGAGAATTCTGCAAGACCTTTATGCTAGCTTTACATTCTTTTAGGGCATGGTAACTGTTAGTGGCTACCGTTTGAGATATCCGTAACAGTTCACATTTGGGGTTCTCTGAATTTGTTTTGTACAAGTTGTGTATCGTTGTAGTCACTCTCTGGTTTATATTTCATTGGCAGATTGTTTCAAGGGTTCTGAAAAGGCAATCTTCTTGTATCGTCATGGTTAGCTTATCGCAAAATTTGGTATATTAGGTGTTATAGTCATCTAGAATTCTAGATGAACTTTGTACTGCAGCTTAGTTAAATGTAGATTGTAGAAGGCAAAAGGCCGTTTTAACGAATCTTATTCTAAATAGTTTGGATTCATTACAATTGATCCCTTTTTTATTAGGACAACAGAATGAGTTGACTTTTTAAGTTCATGCATGGCAGATAATTTCTAAATGTCTCGCATGCTTAAATCTGTTAAGGTTTGAGAATGCCAATAGCCAAAATATGTCTTCTAATGACAAACAGTTTGTGTCACTAAACTGGAAAGCATAAACATATACAAGCCGAAATTTGTACACCGATAAAGAAGTCCCTATATGTGCTCATGGTGAACATCTATAGTGACAAAAACATTTTCCTGTCATCTGAAAGGCTCGAGTAACGTAATAAATGTGTTAGATTTTGACGGACATGTGACAAACATATTTCTGTCACAAGTGAACATAGTTTCTTCGTCAATGAATGTTCATTCTATGTCACCGTACGGTGGATACTTGTGAAATAGAACTAATACTTTATGGTGCGTTTAGTCAGAAGGAAACATCTTTGTTTTACACAAAATATTTTGTACAAAACAACGACGAACACAAAAGATTAAGATGTTAGGCTTTCGATTTGAATCCATCGAGACTGCGCTATTGGAGAAATGTTTGAGACTGCGCTATTGGAGAAATGTGAAGAAATGAGACTGTGTAGTCCAGCAAAGGAGTTGACTCACCTTTAAGATCCATTAACCGCCGAATGCAGGAACATACAGAAGAAGAACGTAAATGGCCAAGGGAAGCTATACATGTTGTCAGTATGTTAGGTTTCTAAATCTCCCGAGAGTGCACTCGTGAGAGAAGAAGAACGTAAACGGACGAAGGGGAGCTTGAAAATTTGCATTTCATGCTTTAACAAGGGAAATTACAAAACATATTTTGTATCTTTGTTTTCCTTGTAAACCGCCTTCTTTTCTTTAAGAATAGAAAACAATGTCAAGTGTATACGTTTTATAATATCTTAGTGAGTGATTTTTATGTATCGTTAGAAATACTTTTTTCATATAATTATTGTATTCGTATGTAGCACCTTTTGTCATATACTAATGCCCACTATAAATATAACATACAATTGTTAACAAAACAATTGTTACACTATTAACAAGAAAGATGTCACATTTTCTTCTTTAATTTTTTTTTTAAGTAAAGCGTGTTAACTTAATTTTTTTTAGTTGGTCGGAAATTTGTATAAAACACTTATTCTGAGAAAAAAGTAATATGAAGTACAAACACTTATTATGAGATGAGGAGAGTATTAATTAGCAAATGCACTGCTACATCATGATTGTACTGAAGTGCATCATTGAATGTTAAGTTCGAGAGTGTCATGATTTAGCTAAGTTCATAAATATTCACTATGACTAAATCATTAGCACTGACTCACTTAGAATCATTGACAAATAGACAATGATGGTATATTGGAATAGTGAGGCTCAAGATTCTAGGAAAGGATTTTTAAAGATACTCCGAGAATCTTCTAATACGAGCTTAATCAATCGTCAAGGAATCAATATAATATCGTAGACTTGTGAAATCGGACAAGACATTGTGAGTAGATTGCCAATTAGCATATTTTGAATTTGTGATTAAAAGAAATTTCATTCTAAAAGGTCTATAACTGTTTATCATGGTGGGAGACCGAGATAAGTGGAACGAAAATTGTGATACTCCTGGGAGTGTATCAAGTTTCACATGCATTGTGCAGGAAAAATTTTGGACGTGACCAAGATCGAAAAGCAACCACGTAGATTAATTAGATGGCATTCTCGGATCGTGGTGTAATATCCTTAAGACTGGAGGAGATATATTATTCATACGTCTATTGATCTATGGACTAGGTGTCTAACGATGTTTCAAGTTAATGCACCCATAAGGGCACCTGTTCGAGGTATAAAGGAAGGTGTGTTAAGATATCATGATTGTTCATGATGGCATTTTGCAGCTCTAGTTGAAAGAGACAAGAGAAAGGATATTTTCTAGATCCCTTATAATGAGATTGTTTGTGATAGCATGGTCATGCGGCCAGTGTCATCGTACACTTTGGGAGATAAATCATTAACAATAACTAGAAAGGATGAAAATATTGCTAAACTAACATATCTATGTCTGGTACTTCCTAAAATATCTAAAAGTGCAAAGGGATACATTCATATACAAAAACTCAACTGAGGTTCTGTAGTTTTTGAAAATCACTAAGTAGGTATTGAATTGGTTTATATTAGTTAGGTACTTGAATACTTTGTTAGGAGCTTCTTCGTACTGTGAAAGTGTATCTCTAGTTGTTGCTTTACACAAGTGAGAGTCTAAAGTATTTACGTGCATAAGAGCAACGACTATCACAAATGGCACCCATAGAAATGTCGACGGATCACACATGTAAACACTAAACAGAATAAGCAAGTTGGAATGAGAAAAGAGATGCAAAATGAAATTGAAATGACGAGGAAATGAAAATGTGAAGTATTATCATAGAAGGGTATAATAGTAATTATTCTTTTGGTATATATTTATTTGTGGTAATATATATTAAGTAATAAAAAACAAACCATAAACCCTAGGGTTTATATGGTTTCCATATTCCTACTTATTATCCTAATTTCACATGGGTAGCATTTATCATTTAATGGAGTATGTAGAAAGCGAGCCATTGCCGTAAGTGAATCAATGCTTAACATATGTCATTAGAAAGATAAGTAGGAAGAAGTTTAGGTAGATATATCATTTCTCCTCCAACAATTATAATCTTATTATGAAAAAATCACACACAACCAAATACACAAGATACCTGCGAAGTACATACATAGGATATATATATATATATATATATATATATATATATATATATGCACACATCATATCATTTTTAAATCTATGCACACACATAGGCTACCCAGGAAATCCAGGCACCTCTTAATAGTTAGTGTTGGGATCAATAAGCCTTTAATGAAGAAACTTGATGATTAACAAGATGAATATCAAGTTTAGGGGATGATTGTTGGGAATTAAAGTCTTGATACTTTGTACTGCCAAGCATAATTTTGTACTGCTCAAGATACATGGAAATATGCTAAGTGTTGAAAACTGCCAGTACTAATCAGTTAGTACTGCTAGAGTAAACTTAGTATTGCTAGAGCAAAGTTAGTACTGCCAGTACTAACTTAATACTGCTGAAGGACTTAAGACTGCTGGTGAAGACTGAAGAAAATATTCTAAGTAGTTAGTACTGCTAGCACAAAGTTAATGCTGCTAGTGAATATTGTTAATGCTGATTGAAGAGATTACCTACTGATTGAAGTCAATGACTGAAGATATTAATGCTGATTGGGAAACAAGATATGCTAAAGAAGGAAACGAGATCAACATTATTGATGGAGTGATGATATGCTTTAAATAGAAGATTTAGTTTTCTTATACAGTTTCCTTGTAATTAATGTGTAATTAATTGTATTAATTATGTTTCCTTGTAAGTCTTATGATCTCTCTATATAAAGAGATCATAGACACATAGTTTTGGTATCGAGAAAAAGTATGTGTAGAGATATAGCTTCAAGGTTGTAAACCCTAGTACTAGCCAGAGTACTCGTATTATTCATCATAATAATATTGAAGCTTTTTGGTTACATTTGTGTTCTTTCATATTCACTGTTTTATTCATAATTCTTCTAGGTATTAAAGAGTAGATTCCGCATACTCTTTAATATTCAACACAAAGTTTCTATCAGTGTTATTTTGGATTTATCCAAGGTAACATATTCTTTATACAAGCTAAAGAATCGATCAAGGATTGGGATCAACACCGTTAAATACTTGTTAACATTTAACGCTCGTTTAAACTTTATCACTTAAATATATTACATTTAATATATTTATTATTAATTGTTTTACGTATTAACGCGTGCGTCCCCGTAGGCTCGAATAAACTTTTCGAACATATATTATTTTACGTGGACATAATTCAACAGCTCCCACTTGGACATGTACCAAATAATATAATAACATTGGTAAACGTCTAGCAACATGCCAATGCTCCTAGAAATATCCGATTGTGGTTTCATAAAGTCACGGATAAATGATTTATATATTTACAATCCCTTTGTTTCCGATACCGTGTTAAAAATGGATATGGATCAAAGTCATTCCATTATTTAACGATTCTGTTTCTGGTATATATATGATTAATCAAGATTACCAAAAGTCATTGTGACACTTCTACATGAGCTTTTGGGTGCGGCCACACATACATTTGATTAATCCTATGAGGGGCCCAGTGGTATCATACTTCAACTATTGAAGGAACAAATTCTTTATTGACTACAAGTGTCAAGTCACCATGCTTCACAATCACTTCTGAAAATAGTCCTTATTAGCTACCTTATTCAGGATAACTTAAACTACATCAAGAAGGATTATCCGCACATTCAAGACCTACTTGCATCTCAAGTATAAGGATTTAGTAAACAAAATCACTTACAAGATTTACTTAATGACGTCGATCCATAAAGTAATAATCTTGTTAGTTGGGGAAGT
>BQNB010117005.1:0-16915 GCA_026074375.1 Tanacetum coccineum
GATATGTCTCAATGATTTTTGGTAATCTAGATTAATCATATATACGAGAAACAGAATCGTTAAATAATGAAATGACTTTGATCCATATCCATTTTTAACATGGTATCGGAAACAAAAGGATTATAAATAATTAAATCATTTAACTATGACTTTACGAAAGTACAGTCATGTATTTTTGGGAACATTGGCGTGTTGCTAGACGCTTACCAATATTGTTATATTTATTTGTGACATGTCCAAGTGGGAGTTGTTGAGATATGTCCATATCATAAATAAATATACGGCCGAAAATATGTGAGCCTATGGGGGCACACACGTATACACAGAGGATACGTTTATTAATGTAATTAATATATATTTATTGTATATTAATTATATTAATGTGTTTCTCGAAATTATTAAATGGTAGTTAATTATTAACGTTAGACGTTATAATTAATTAATATATTGTGACCGGTCGAACAAGGAAATATGAAAGGGTCCGAATGTTGATTTATGAAATTTGAAGAGGTGTTTGAGTATGATTTGAAGACCAAGTCATTGGGCTATATAAACCCTCATTCATTCGATGATGGAGATAAGAGATAACAGATATTCCAAAAAGTCATGCGATACAAATATTATACCCTAATAATATCACACGACAACACTTGTCATACGAAACAATATGCATGGTTTCATGGATAACCATACGTATACCATGCATGTTAAAAGGTCATGCACATGCATAGTATGTAGATGTCTTTTCCTTGTGTGTTGATAGTCAACAGAAAGCAACAAAGGTTTTTTGTTGTTCGACAATATTGAAAATCAAGAACAATAGTGTTCGATTGTTTTATCGTGAAGCAAAGACTAGCATCCTAACGTATCTCGGTGACGTGTAGTGTATGCACACTATAGAGGTTATCTATTTTGATAACTTTATTAGTTTGCTTGGTATTCTATTTATACACACGCATATATTCAATAAGGTGGTTTCATTTATTGCTAAAAGGTACACAATTCTTGATCCCTTTGTTAATTACATATTCTATACGTGTTTATGTTTTCCGTTGCGTACTCGTGATCTTTAATAGTTAATAGTTGTAAAAACCCAACAAATAGAACGTGACCAGATCAGATCAGACCGAAAAACCAGACCGACTAGACTCGCAAGGGCTGTTATAGATTACAAGCTCTCTTTTTCTCTCACGTATCGTGTGGGAGTTGTACACAAAGTCGCTATATAATTCTTATGAGAATATCGAATAAAACTCGTGGTGTTCAAATTAAAGTAATCAGATTGACCCTAAAAAAAAATCGAATAAAATGCGACATGTTTCAAACAAGCAAAAGAACCCGCGCGTTGCGGCGGGGCTAATTTTTTTCCGAATAATATTTTTTTTTACGTTTCGGGGGGTTTTTTTTTTGGCTATGCGTTATGGCGGGGCTATTTTTAATAAATTTCTTTTTTTATGATATCGGATAGCGAAAAAAAAATTGCGTTGGGACGTGCTAATTTTTCCCGAATATTTTCTTTATTTTTGGACAGGATTTTTTGTAAATTTTTTACGGGAATTTTTGTGTAAGAAAATCGTAAATAGTTAAAAGTGGAGGGTCCGTTTTTCTATTTTTTTATTTACTTTGGGCCAGATCTTTAGCTATTTTTGGGGTTTTTTTTTGGCTAATTTTTTCCCGGATATTTCCCTTTTTTTTACGATTCGGGAAAAAAAAGATTTGCAGTTGGGACTGATGGTATTTTTTCTAATATTTTCTTTTTTTGTTGGGAGGGACGGTTTCGATATCTTTTTTTGTGGACCGATGAATAAAAAAAAAATTGTGAACAATAAGAACTATGACCGTTGATTTTTGTTAATTTTTTTACGGGATTTTTATTGTAACAAAAATCGTAACAAGTTAATAACGTTGAGGTGACCGTTTTGTATTTTTTTTACTTTGTGGAGCCCACATTTTTTATGCGAATTTTACGCTAGGTTTGTCGACAAAATGTGTATATTTGTAAAAAAATAAATTATATGGCTTATAGGTGTTGGGCCTCATGAGAGCGCGCGTGATGTTTTTTTTTTGCTATATGGGTTTTTTTTTAATATATAGGGATAGTGCACGTTTGTGACCAAATAGGAAAATCGCACGGATTATTTTAAAGTTATTTAGGTATCGAGACATATTTCACGAGCGAGTAGTTTTTTTCTATCTAATAAATCGGAACTTAGTAATATTTTTTTAATACAAACTCCTACTTTGAGTGCATACAAGAATAAAAAAAAAAAAAAAAAAAAAACCAAAATCGGGGAGCCCGTTAGCAGAAGCAAACGGTCCACATTCAAACGACTTCTGCGATTTTTAGTAATTTTTTTATAAATGACTTAGGTTTAGGGCCTCAATGGTTTAAAGTGTTGTTCTTTTTTGTTGCTATATGGTTTTTTTTAATATAATGGTTGTACGTTTGCTGACCAAATCGGTTATTTTAAACAGTTAATTAGGTATCGAAGATGTTTTCGCGGTATTTTTTATCGAGATAAAATCAGAACTTTTGTAGATATTTTTTTTTTTAACTAGCCTACTTTGTGCATACAAATTATATAAAAAAAAAAACAAAAAAAAAAACAAAATTGGGCTGGCCCAAAATGGGGCAGCTCGTTACTGTAGCACACACTCAAAAACGACGGCGTATCCTTCAGTGAATGTGTATATTACGAGTGGGTAGCTACCCGCACGTTGCAGCGGGGCAGCTTGTTAAACGCAATTATTTTATATCCGTATTTGCTTCCTTAGGTATATTAAGGTATCATAGCTTTGTTCATAGTGTTTCGCACTTTATATTTGCTAAAGTTTAGGAGACAATCTAGACGTTTTTTTGCGTAATTTCGTCACGAATTACCCATTCTAATTCTACCCATATATCAGTAACACATTATACCAAGCTGCTTAGTAGATGCGCATAGAGAGGAGTTGGACACAATAATCTTTTTTTTTCAAACGCATGGAAATAACCCTTATAACAAGTTTACTTTGTTTGACGCATTAACCAAGGACACACCGAAACAACTTCACAAAAGCGCTTAAAAAGAATATCATTTTCCAAATGAAATACCACATCACAGTAATTTCTTAACGTACCAAATTAATTCACCATTTCCAAAACATAGCAACTACCTGATGCATTGTGTGATGTGATTTACTTACAGCTTATGTACACAAAAGAAAGAGTAGAAGAGCACAATGTACTCTTCATCATTTCACATTAATGTTAGAACTCATGTACATCGATTTTGTCGTTGGCGCGATAAAGTACATCAATACAGGCATGTTTTACGCTCTGGCATAAAATGTTTAAGTTTCAAGTATATTGTACTAACTTGATATAAGTGCTTCAAGTCCATTGTATCTCTAATCACAGGGTCAACGATGTTTGGAAGCTTTGACTGTTCTGTTAGCTGAGGTATTGCCTGCTGGTGAAATAAATTGTTTTTTGAAGAAGGAAAAAAACATGTTTTCTCTACGGGTCTTCTTCCTATTAAAACGAATAATTACCCATGTGACAATAGTCTGGAATAGAGATCGTGACATTTTCTCTACGGGTCTTCTTCCTATTAAAAGCTCAAGAAGTACAACTACAAATGCATAGACGTCACTTTTATCAGTGAGGTTAGCTATAAAAATACCTTTAATTTGTACAAAGAAAAGTTTGATTTAAAGGACCTAACCTATTGCAAAGTGGAATAGCGCATACCATCTATTAGGGATATGGAACCACATATGAGACGAAGGAGACGAAGGTGGTAGATGATGATGAGGCAAGGTGAGTAGATAAGGACATATAACGAAAATAAACCGCCACCATTATTAAGCTGACCAACATCACCAATTCATACGTAACGCGCTTCCCCTTCCCTGTTAGAACAACATAATATTAAAATGTAATCAGAGACAAACTAAAAATATATTCAATAACACCACAAATATAATGTATCACAGAGCTTCCTTGACTTACTCTTCTTCATTGGTGTCTAGTCTGTGATATGCCGATAGATGATTTATTGACCCATCAACAGATTAAAGTATGCAGCGGGAATCCTCAACTGATGCCTCACTATCACGATTGATCTTCCAAACAAAGACCCGTCAATTTATCTGCATAAAGAAGTTTCTTTAAGCTCGAAACTACCGAATAAAAGTGAAAAAAATAGCAACATGAAATTTTGTTACAGTACTATAAAAGCAGCCTCCTCAGCAAACAAAGCCATATTCGTAACAATCTAAGAATCACATATATAATCAACTGAGTCAATGAGCATACTTTTTGTTATAGTTATGTAATCATACTTCAAACACCGGATAATAACAAAGAAATGTATAACTTTCGGGTGGCGAAATTACCTTTGAGGGTACAAAGCGAGTTGCAAGACCACAATCGACAATTTCAATTTCGTTCAATCATACTCCAATAAATGCCTTAAGATCTTTTCGGCTTTAACAGTGGCAACTTGTAGTGAGTTAACGAACCTACATACCAAAATGAATATGTCAGCATTAAGACAATAAAGTGAATAAACATAGATAGCCAGAATCACAAACACAACCCTAATTTCCCCTATGCACATACCAACATTGAAAATGCTAATAAACATTATCTTATAATAACAAAAAGTAGCAAATACCAAAGTTTTTTCCAAGAATACCATGCCACGCAGGAGTAACTGTGGCTCAGGTCTGCATTTTTCTGCTAATCTCCCCTGGTGATAGTCATATCAACATCGAGTAAAAGACCCAATCCACGTGTTGTGCATCTTTACAACGTTTGGTTCATAGGATACCTGTATCAAACAAATATATATCATCTTAAAATTTTACTGCGAATAACGAACCATTATCATGCATTAAAATGTTTTTTCTTTTAGAAATAGAAGTAAAAAAAATTGTATATGCTGATACTGGATAGAATAAAGAAGTAAAGTAAAAGTAGAATAATAGTGGTTTACCGATAAGCACTATATGTCGTGTGGTTAACTGAACATTGTTGGGAATTCTTGTTATGGTCCTACTGTGAATACCCTAAGCTACTACAAATGGATCTCGACTTTCGACACCATCTATAAATCCCTTAATTAAGCACATATCTCAGTCGCCATTTCACGAAACCAAGCACAACATATAATATAAGAAAATCATGAAACCAAGCACAATTGTCATACTTAAGGATTGACACACATACCGGTGAAGAATGTATTGCTGCACTTGCTCCAGGTCCTTTTTGCAACTTCACGAACGATAACAAACCTGGTCACACCTGAAACGAAAACATCATGCCGATCTTATACGAACATGTGATACTAAAACAATATTCATTACATTAGTGCAGCTTTGAGTGCATACGCCACCGGAGGTCGTGTCCCAAACTTAGGATCCTCACCATAGTTTACCGAGATGGAGTTGCAGACCACTATTTCAAGTGTGCGTGTCTTGCAATGAAACCGTATATCAATGGAGAGTGAGTTTACGTAAAACGAAGTAAAAAAAATATAAAGCATAAACAAAATTCAAGTTAGTACATATAGCAAACTATGGCCGACAACTTTTTACAGGTGTTTGGCTCTGTGTTTCGAGAGTAGATTTTAATCAGCATCACGCTCAATCCAATAAGCCCACGGTATATACAGACAAATTATTGTGCAAATACACAGGTATGTTCCACAAACTCTCAACTATTAGTTATGTTTTTTGCGTAATTATGCAGATGGAATATATCCGAAACCCTTATTCAATTTTAACGACTACCTTAACTTGTATGCACATCACATAAAAGCCAAAACCCCTATTTTTTTGTACAATCTGAATCTAAAACACATAATTTAGGTAAAAAAAAATTCAATAATACCTTCATGATTACAACTTTGTGGTGTACCTGATTAGCTTTTAGATTTCAAGTAAAATTGAAAAAAAAACTAAAACAGCCTCCTTGCTCACATGGTTAAGCAAGAAGGGGATTGATGAGAAAAAAGATGTAGAATGATCGAGACGATGCCGATGGTATGTGTTCAACTAAAATAAAAAAAACGACTGATGGATTTGGGCTTACGAAATTAGCCCACTTAAGAGAGGAGCATACCCAATTTAAAAACGGCATCGTATTTGTCGGCAAATGTGTGTATTTATAATTATAATTGAGACTGTGTAATAGTTGATGGACTATAAACAAGTTAGTTAATTCTCATAAATTTCAAACATGTCGCATTTTCCCACGTATTTTCTTGATTCTTTATATGAATTGTTGGTGATGTTTTGATACGAATTCATCACAATCTGAAAAAATAATACTACCATCTTAACAAACAACAAAGTATTCTTTTACTAGAAATTAGTGAAAAAGTTACTTTATGATAAATGTTATCTTTTCTTTAGTCTCTTTATGTTATTATAATTAGTATTAGTTATACTACTCGTGCACGTACGGGATTTTGACATAGTTTTTTTTTTTTATCATGTATTAGATGCAAATATATTGAATTTTACATCAATTCATTTAGTTTGTTACTGAAGTATTGAATCAGTATCTTTTAAGTATTACTTTGATGTTATTCTTTTAGCTACACATTTGAGATAAAAACACAACCCAAATCCACCCATTCTGAGATAGAGATGAGCACGGTAACATTTTGGTACCGAAACGTCACTCTTTCTGGTGTACCAAACTTTTTACCGACTAAAATTAAAATCCCCATTCCCAGAACCATGTGTTGTAGTGGGTTCATTAAAACGATACTAAACCGAGTAGAGAACTCTAACTTTTAAAAAGAAAAAAAAAATTCATTATGACCTTTCAATCCGCTGTGACAAAACCAACATAGCACCAACATCACCAGACATGCAAAATCTCGCCGAAATCTATTTACTCTACAAAAAGAATATATATTTCATTTTTTTACCCGTTTCACACCGTGACAAAATAGAGTATTTATCAATTGAAAGCTAAGTTTAAAATATCCAGAAATTATGTCCATAGTTTCACTTGACTTGCTGATATCTCTGCAGTGGCGCTTGAGCACAGCTGCTCCTAGCACCAACAGAATAAAACTATAATAACATCTATTGGGTCAAATCGGGTCAAACCCAACCCAATGGGTAATCATACCCGCTGTCAAATATGACAGTTATAGAAAAGCGGTTACATAAAACCGTTTTACAGTTATTTACACCAATGGATGCGTCAATTCATCGTACCCCTTTCATTTCTAAAATAGAACTCGATTATAATACTTGTAAAGATGATGATAGATTAAGTTTAATAAAAACTTTTGTATTTGGTATATTATGATTAGAAAAAAGTAGATAATTCAAAAAAAAAAAAACTTCCGATCCAACATTTGGCATCAGAGCCTTTGGTTGACTAAACCAAAATCATCATATACCTGTTGTGTTCATCTCGAATCAAGAAAAAAACGCAGCAATTATTTCCAGAAAACAGTTTACAACGAAAAAAGAACACAAAATAAAAAAAAACTATCATTTTCGTGTTTAGTATAAACTGCTTTTCTTGATTGGGCAAATCCATCAATCGCCACCAAGTGATTCTAAATCACTAGCAACGAAGGGGTTTCACCCAGAAACAATAATCGAAAAATCATAACCCCCGAAAAACAAAGGGTTAGGGCATTTTTTTTCCAGATTCGAAACAAAGATATTAACCACAAATTTGGATAATGAAAGGTCATCACAAAAAACGGACGAAAGAATCAAAAGTATCAAAAGGAACAAACACACCTTTTGAAGAATCGATAAATCGAACCCGCTTCAGAATCATCAGTTGATTCGTGGTTATCCAAAAAAAACCCCATATCAAACGGTGGTTTTTTCACCAAGATCCCCAAAATAAACGTGAAACCCTAAAAGTTCGCATCAAATAAATCGAGGGAATGGGTGGTTAAGAACACAAAGGAAAAGAGCGACCAAGATCGCCATCTCAGTCGGCGACGAAAAAAACCACCAACGAAAATAGAAGAAGCAAAGGACTCAAGAGACGAACTCC
Source organism: Tanacetum coccineum (assembly GCA_026074375.1). Classification (NCBI taxonomy): domain Eukaryota; kingdom Viridiplantae; phylum Streptophyta; class Magnoliopsida; order Asterales; family Asteraceae; genus Tanacetum; species Tanacetum coccineum. The sequence continues at coordinate 8,027 of BQNB010117005.1, forward strand.
ACAAAGGAGAAGATCTCCAAACAAATAAGAGAGGCGGACACAAAAGAAAAGGGGCACCAGGGTTTCTTAACCCTACAAGGTTTTAAAAAAACACACCCCCCCCCACTTTTCTTTTTTTCATTTTCTATATAAAATTTTAGTTTATATAGATTTGTAGGTTTTAGTATTGACATAAGTTACTCCTTAATTCTAGATTAGTAACTTAGCCTAAAACCGAAGATAAAAATATAGTAGTCGAGAAATTTTACTACCTACTATACTGATAGAATAATTTTTAAGGAGTAATTAACCTTAGGTTATTCATTTTAGAATATAAAATCCCCAAGGGTAGTTTTTGGAAGAAAAAAAACTAGTCCCGCTAAGATAGATAGCCTTTAAGGCACGAAACGAGAGTACTCACCACAATTTCGGCACACTTAGTGTTAGGAATTTTATTTGGGAGATTTTATTTAGTATCCTAGAGATATGACGAAAGAAAGTGGAGATACTTCGAAGAAGAAAGTAGGTACTACAAGTACACCACCACAATATCCAATGTCCAATTATTAAAACCCTCTAATTACTCCACGATGGGCAATTCGAATACAAATTATCCTCGAAGCGAACGGTTTATGGGAAATGATAGAACCCAATGAAAAAACCCAAGCAGACAACAAAAAAGACAAAACTGCTATCGCATTCCTTTATCAAGCCTTACCAGAAGAACAACAGCTTCAAATCACAAAACACAAAACCGCAAAAGCCATATGGGATGCCTTAAAAACTAACACAATAAAGAATAAAAGTCCAACAAGCAAGGTTTGCAAACACCAAATCTGAATTTGATTGTTACACATGAAGGAAGACGAGACCATCGATACCTTCACCACAAAACTAACAACCTTAATAAACAAAGCAGCTAGTCTAGGGCATACAATGGAAGATGAAACACTAGTACGTAAACTATTAAACGCCGTACCCGATAGGTATCTGCAAATAGTTGCGTCAAAAAAATACTCAGATCTAGATGAAATGACTTTAGAAGAAGCAAATTGGTATACTATAAGACTTATGAAGAAATGATTAATTATAAGAAATGCAAACAATGGATAATCCAAGAAAAAATGATGTTCACTACGACATGAAATATAGAAATATTTTAGAGGACGTGACGTGGAACATAGAAAACTCCACAAGGAAGAAATCAGAAACTTTAAGGAAGAGAGGAGACGGAGAAACCTCTCTTAGGATTATTGAATAAAAATAACTTCAAAGAAATCACCTTCCTGATACAAGCAAAGTAAAATGCAATAAAGCAAGACATTTAGGTGCACATTGCACCTAACTTCCCTTTTAAAGACAAACCAAACGTGCAATCTAATCTCGTTGAAGAAGACTTGAACCGACTTATTAAATGGCCATAATAGAGATTGAAGAGCAAGAGGTCTCGCTCCATGAAGAAAATGTTAGGATATCCAAGGAACAAATATGATATGTCAATGTATTTTTAGACATGGGCTAGTAATCATATAACTGGAATAAAGAACATTTAAGGAAAAGATGAGAATGTTTAGTGAAAAGTCAAGAAAATTTACGAATAATATATATAGAGATCAAAGGAAAAGTTCAATTTTAATAAAATTGAAAAACGATGAGAAACAAAGAATCATATACACACTTATAATTACATCCTGACTTAAAAAGCAATTTATTGAGCCTTGGACAATTCACCAAAATTGGTTGTAAAGTAGTAATGGAAGACGACGAATTACGACTTTATGACATGGATAACAAAATCTTCATGAAAGTTACACGACAGAGAAATCGTCTATATAAGGCAAATCTAAGGATAGGAACACCTGTCTGCCTTCTAGCAAACTTAAAGGACGATACATGGTTATGGCATGCAAGATTAGGACACCTCAACTTCGAGTCACTAAATCAATGGCTCAAAAGGTTAGTATCGTGGAATAAACTCCCATTAACATACAACAAATCTTGACGCTCTGTTAATTGGTAAACATAGCAGAGCGCCATTCCCAAAAAAGGCAAAAGCTAGATCTACCTCACCTCTAGATTTAGTATATGGAGATTTATGTGGACCAATCACACCACCAACACCATCTGGAAAGAAATACATATTCTTGTTAGTAGACGACTACTCAAGATATATGTGGGTATACTTCTTAACTACGAAAGATCAAGCCTTTGATACTTTCAAAGAGTATAAGAATTCAATAGAAAATGAGTTGAGAACAACATTGAAAATGTTGAGAACGGATCGGAGGAGAAGAATTCACATCAAATAATTCACAACAATATTTGTAAGGAAAACGACATAGCACGACAACTTACTGCACCTTACTCGCCACAACAAAATAGAGTAGTCGAAAGAAGAAATAGGACAATCATGTCCACAAACTAGATTAATGATGACAGTAACGAAACATGCCGCAAACTTTGGGCCGAAGCTGTTAGACCACGGCCATATAACATCTTAAAGAATAGGGTTCCTAACAAAAGCAACTAGATAGATATCACTCCATATGAAAGCTATTAAATAAAGAAATCACAAACTTAGAAAATTTAAGAGTTTTCGGCTGCATAGCATATGCAAAGGTACCATCACAACATCTGACGAAGCTAGACGATAGAAGCATTAAAATGGTATACTTAGGAAATGAACAAGGATCAAAAGCTTATCGACTATTTGATCCAACAACACAAAGGGTATGTGTTAGTAGAGATGTGAAGTTTAAGGAGAATGAAACATGGGATTGGAAGGACTATATAAGTGAGCACACCGACGACGAACCTGAATGGACTGATTTCAGAATAGGAAATCTTGAAGTCACAAACAAACATCATGATCATGAAACTCAACCACTTGAAGAAGATAATGAATTTCCAAAAATAATAATGATGTGATTATGCATCACTAGAAACCTCCCTACATCCTAAACACCTCACACACCATCAACACATTCATCAGAAGTAAATTCCCAAGTAACACCCAACACCTCAACACAATCATACTATCAAAGTGATAATGAATCAATTCAAATCATGGATTCACCATCACACTTTGATCACACGCCAGTAAGAGGTTTTAGAACACTAAAGGACTTATATGAGAACACCGAGGAATTACTATTAGCTGAAGATGAACCCAAAAATTACAAGGAAGCATCAAGCGATCAAAATGATTGAAGCAATGGAGGTCGAGTTAGATTCCATCAATAGAAACAATACATGGAAATTAACCACTCTACCCAAAGGACATAAAGCAATAGGCTTAAAATGGGTATTCAAGACCAAGAGAGATGCTAATGGAAATATAATCAAACACAAAGCTAGATTAGTAGCAAAAGGCTACATACAAGAGCATGGCATAGACTTTGAAGAAGTCTTCGCACCAGTAGCAAGAATGGAAACAATCCGTCTACTACTCGCCATAGCTGCTAACAATAAATGGGAAGTACATCACCTTGACGTAAAATCTGCATTTCTACATGGAGATTTAAAAGAAGAAGTATACGTCACACAACCCGAAGGATTCATAAAGAGACAAGACAATGGAAAAGTCTATAGACTTATAAAAGCTCTATACGGACTAAGACAAGCACCACGTGCTTGGAACATAAAATTAGACAACACATTGAAGTCATTAGATTTCAAGAAATGCGCACTGGAGCAAGCCATCTACACTAAGAAATCAAAAGACTCGATACTGCTAATAGGAGTCTATGTAGATGATCTAATCATTACCGGCACACCAAAGAAGGAAATTGACAAGTTCAAAGCTCAAATGGAAGAAAAATTCGAAATGAGCGATCTAGGATTATTAGCCTACTATTTAGGCATAGAAGTCACACAGACCAATGGTGACATATCGATAAAGCAATCAGCATACGCAAGCAAAATCTTAAAGGAAGCTGGAATGATAGACTGCAACGAGACATTGATACCAATGGACCCAGGCACAAGATTAACAAAGATTACAGAAGGAACAATGGTCAACTCAACCGAATATCGAAGCTTGATTGGATGCTTAAGATATCTGCTTCACACAAGACCCGACTTAAGTTATTCTGTAGGATTACTTAGTCGTTTTATGCAAGAACCAAGAGAGCAACATATGAAAGCTATAAGGCAAGTACTACGCTATGTAAAAGGAACAAAGGATCATGGAATCACCTACAAGCATAACGGAGGAAACAAGATACATGGATACAGCGACAGTAGCTACGGAGTCAACACTCAAGAAGGAAAAGGAACTACCGGCATAATATTCTACTATGGAGAATCACCAATCAGCTGGAGTACACAAAAACAAGCCACTGTAGCATTATCATCATGTGAATCAGAATTCATCGCAGCAACAGCAGCAGCAACACAAGCATTATGGTTAAAAAGATTACTAAGCAAGCTTACACACACTCAAGAAGAGAAGATTACAATACAAGTTGACAACAAGTCTGCAATAGCACTTATGAAGAATCCAGTATTTCATGGAAGAAGCAAACACATCGACACGAAGTATCACTTCATTAGAGAATGCGTCGAAAGAGAAGACATACAAGTCGAATTCGTAAGTGGAGAATACCAGAAAGCAGACATACTCACAAAGGCACTCCCGAAGATCAAATTCTTAACCATGAGACAGCTCATAGGACTAAAAGATCTAAGCCACAGCGCTTATGATTAGGAGGGAGAATATTGGGTCAAATCGGGTCAAACCCAACCCAATGGGTAATCATACCCGCTGTCAAATATGGCAGTTATAGAAAAGCGGTTACATAACCGTTTTACAGTTATTTCACCAAGGGATGCGTCAATTCATTCGTACCCCTTCATTTCTATAAATAGAACTCGATTATATACTTGTAAAGATGATGACAGATTAAGTTTAATAAAACTTTGTATTTTGGTATATTTTGATTAGAAAGGTTAGATAATTCGATCCAACAACATCATGTAATTAGATTCTTCATATTAAGACTTATACGTACTTGTCATAAACAGAACAACTTTGTGATATTGGTCTTGTTTTCTTAAGCTTGTCATCTACACACATAACATGTTTAGGTCCATTGAAACGACTATGGTAAAGGCTTAAACATGCATCATCCATGGGACAACTGGTAAATAATATTTCATAGATCCGCCATCCCAAACAACTACAACAACCCTTGTGATCGAGGCTTTCAAGCATGTATGAGATATTCCTTACACATTGTCTAGATGTTACAGTAACTCGAAAATTTAAAGTTCATTACCTTCAAAGCTTATGCGTATTTTCTAGATCTGTTTTATAAAGTCCCCATAACAATGCACTCTCATACCATTTACAATATCAAAACGTCAAGTTCCAATTATATGATTGTAGTAACATGCTAACAATGGAGACATCTTAAGTTATTTAATATCTTATTTACTTTAGTAGTAGTTAAAAGGTTAAAAGCAGCTACTATAAGAATGTATATTGAAGTTATTAGTAGTTGACGAATTTGCTGTCACAATATCACTTGAAAATACCTCATGTGCAACACCTATAGTAATAATCATAGTAATAAGCCAAACGTAATATCATCTTATTTACGCTAAAATAAGTTTGATTTGAGGTAAGTTATATCGCTAAACACGTGACTTTATATAAAAACCGGGTGATATGTTGTTTAACATTCCAAAATTAAAGGAGACATTTGATATATGCGTAGAAATCTCAATTGGTATAGGTTTGATAAGCGTCATCCAACATTTCACTGATTTGTAATCTCCAAACAACCACAGTAGAAGTAACCCCAGAAAACATTCAAATGTGTAGCTCATAGCCTCATATATAGTATACAAATACAAATAAAATATTACAATGACATTGTTATCAACTTATTTACATATGAATAATTTGATTTGAGCTAAACAACTTATATGAAGAAAAGAGTAATCCAAATATCTTAAGAGAAATGCTAGAACCACAAACAAGCATCAACAAAAACTTTTACAAAATGATGTGTCATGTAATTAGTGGCATTCTCAAAGTTACTTTTGAATTTTGTCTCTTACTTTTGTTTGTGGTTCTAGCATTTCTCATATCTTAATTAGATAAAGTAATCCATATAATTGATGGTAAAAACCACAAATGTTAGTTGAGTGGATGTGATTGTTACCTAGATCCTCCCGGTAGCGCTTGATTATAGATGCCTTGAGCTATACCTATTAAATAACCAAGCACAATAATTAGCAAAAGGCGACTCTAATTGGCGAGTCAACTTAATAAAAAAGTAGACTAATTTGAAGAGTGGATCTGCACTTGATTATAAATGCCTTGAACACATGATCTTTAGCTCCAGGTTACGTGGGTTTGTATTGGCTAAATTTTCAACATTGTAGCTGACAATTATCAAACATATGACAAGGTAAAATGAACCTAGCTATCATTTAAAAGTAAAATACATAAGTTGATGGTGAAAGAGTTACTGGTGTATCAATTAAAATATTTGGAGTGTAGACGACGGTGGGTGGAGGGCGGTCTCGGTCTTTTCTTCTTATAATGAAAACAAGCAAGATTACCCGCGCGTTGCTGCGGGCGTTAATTTTTTGCGCGTTGTTGCGGGGGTTTTTTTTTTGTTCGGGTTTGTTTTTTCGGTCTCATGTTTAATAGTTTGTTTTTTTTCATATTAAATGACAATCTTTTTTTTTTCAATAAAGGGGATTTTTTTTTTGCCCAGGCCAATAGAAAGTCGTAAACGTAATTTTTTTTTTCTTCTTATTTTTGGCGAAAGAAGGGGGGATTATAAAGTTTTTTTTTTTTTGGGCCGATAAAGGGGATTTTTTTTTTGGCCCAGGCCGATAGAAAGTCGTAAACGTAATTTTTTTTTCTTCTCATTTTTGACGAAAGAAGGGGGGATTATAAAGTTTTTTTTTTTGCCGATGAACAGTAACCACCGGGAATAATTAAAAAAAAAAAAGTGGGCCGGCCCAACACTGTAGCACTGTAGCTACAGTAATAATGAACAGTGGTTTTGTGAGTGTGTTAAACGACGTCGTTTAACACTTCTTTTAAGATATATATAATATGATTTGCAAAATTTGTATTGCTTGTATTATTTTGTTGCCATTCTTGCTGCAATTTGTATGTGTACAATTTATTCAAGACATAAAGCACCTTCAAAATCTATTTCCATTAGCCACTCAAATAATGCTAAGAGTGGTGCATTTATCTTTCATAGAGTAAGCTTTTGTATTCAAAAAGGAGTGGGAGCACAGCTTGTGTCTAGACTCCCATCCAACTTCATGTAAAAAAAAAGTTTATTATTAAAAAAAATAATAATAATAATAAGAATAAGAATAAGTCAAGAGTAAATTGAGGTATACATATCAAGCAAAGTGGTTAGTTTTGGGGAAAGAAGGGTGTTTGGGTAAGTTTATTGTTGATTAATGATAAGCACATTAAAATTAATCCTCCAAATAAAGAGTATATAATTAAGGGTCCGTTTGGTTTGTAGATAGGTTTATGATTAGGATTTGAATTTGGATTTGAATTTGGTTTAGGATTTAGATTTGAATTTGAAATACGAGAGAAAAAATAATATTAAAAAATATAATTTACATTAATATATAAATTAAATCATTATTTATATTAATTGTAAAAGAAAAAAAATAGATGAGAGGTGAAAAAAATATGTGACCCCACATGTGTCATAAAACCCCTTAACCCACCCTACTTTACTTCATCCCCTAATATTCTACCTATCATTCTAAACCCAATTTTAAAAAATGCAACCAAACAATCAATTTTATCTTTCTAACCCAAAACCCATGATAACCCCTCAAACCAAACGGGCCCTAAGTTAATGGAAGAGGATTATTGGCTCAGCCAACCATGCACCCATGTTCCAGTTAAGGAATATACAAAATAGCGAAAATTACGTAATTGGCCCGTTGGGATTCGTGTATTCCTGCAGAGACCCGATTCATTTTTTTCGAAAATAAACTTCTAAATCGCGCCATATGGGTAGCGATTTAGACGAGGGACACGTGTCGGCCTCTGGCTAACTTCTAACGAATAAAAAAAAATTTAAAAAATCAATGTAGGATGATCGCGCCTTCTATATAGCGATTTTGTAAATTTTTTTTAAAGTCATTGGTATATGTGTTGTTATAGGGTTTTATTGTTTTGTAGGGTTTTTTTTGCCAAATCTTTATTTTCTCTATCTTTGCGCATGTTTTGCATACCGATCAGTCTTTAAAAATTGTTTTTATTACCTCAATTGTGTTGTCTTTGATGAGCTTTACATAGTGACGTAAAAATTTTTAAAAATAGTTTTAGTATGCAAAAGATATGATGTTGCAAAGTGTGTCAGTTGGGTTTATTTTGAAATTTTTTTAGGGTTTTTGTTTTGGAAAAAACATTATTCCGTCTATCTTTTCGTATGTTTTTGCATACCGATTAGTTTTTAAAATTTTTTTATTTCCTCAATTGTGTTGTCTTTGATGAGCTCTACATAGTGACGTAAATTTTTTTTTTAAATAGTTTTAGTATGCATAAGATATGATGTTGCAAAGTGTGTCGATTGAGTTTATTTTTAAAAAAATTTAGGGTTTTTGTTTTGGAAAAAACATTATTCCGTCTATCTTTCCGCATGTTAATTTGTGCATATCGATACATTGTTTTTAATTTTTTGTATTTGCTCATTTGTGTATTCGTTGATGAGTTCTACATAGTGAATTACAATTTATTAAAAATATTGTTAATATGTATAAGATGTGATGCTGCAAAGTGCGTAACTTTGGCATTTTTTTTAAAAAAAAAAATTTTTTTGGGTACAATTCTATAGCTATATTTTAGTAATTATAAAAGTTGTAATTTAAAGCTTAAAATTTACGGTAGTCATTAAAATCATTACA
>BQNB010117006.1:0-21252 GCA_026074375.1 Tanacetum coccineum
AACAGAAAACAAGGGAAATAAGCACAAATAAGCAATGCTACAGTAGAAATAAGAAAAAATGTAGAAAATGTAAAAAAAAAGAAAACTTACAAAGGGTCCAATGAAAAGGATCCTAAAACTAATCCTAACACCCCTAGTCCTACATTTCTGAATCAATAACAACCCATGGGTCCATCCATAATTGACCCATTTCCTTGCTTGCTTGATTTTTTTTTGTTTGTTTGATTAACTATTTAACTTTTTTAGTTTGCTAATGAAAACAGCTTTATATTTAAGCTTAAGTTAAGGCTTCTTAATACATTTAAACACAAATTAATAGCTTAAGAACCTTGGAATTCAAAACTTGAAATTTTACATAAAAACCTCAATTGCTCATTAATCTGTAAAATTAGTACAATGCTGAAAGAAAAAGTAAAATAAGCTGAAAATAAGTAAAAATGACTTAATGAAAATTACAATTACACTTCAGATCAGCTAGAATGCTAGAATGGTCCTATTTATAGCCGAATGTCTTCATACTTGGCCTTGCAGCTTGTGCTTCTTTTGTGAGACACTTCAAAGGGTGTGTTAGTTGTGTGAGAGCAATGCCAAAGCTTATCATAGCCATCCATCTTCTTTTTGCTTCTTTTGAGTCAATCACAGCCATCGAAATGCTTGGAGAGGGGTGAGATTGCCAACATGGCAATTATAGAGTGTTTAGGGCTGATAGTGGGATGGGGAGGAAGGGTTTAACCATGGTGTTGAAGGGTTGCAGGGTAAAAGAAGGTGAAGGGAACCCGTGAGCTTGTATTGGGTTTAGTGGGCGGGAAAATTGGTTTTTTGGGGGTTGGGGATAAGCAGGGTGGAAGTTTGGGTGGTTGGCAAAAGTAGTCCCTCAGAGATATATCTCTCATTGCAAGTCAAGTCCTTGTGTGGATACAAGTTTGAGAAGTTGGCAAAAACAGCCCTCAAGGGTACTTAAGTTATTACACCGTAAGTCCTTGTGGTGTAAAACTTTGCTGGATTGGCAGAACTAGTCCCTCCATGATATATGTGGTCTTGCAGATTGAGTCCTTGTGTGGTAAAGTTAATGAGGTTTGACATAAACAGTCCCTCAAGGTTACTTAAGTTATTACACCGTAAGTCCTTGTGGTGTAAAACTTTGCTGGATTGGCAGAACTAGTCCCTCCATGATATATGTGGTCTTGCAGATTGAGTCCTTGTGGTATATAACTTAGGGAATTGGCAGATTTGGCCCCTAAGGTTATAAATACCACTTTTGTCTTTAAGTCTTTGAAATCCAACTTTAAGGACTTGGCAAATTCAGTCCCTAAAGTTGTATTTTGGCTTTTGACTCTTCTTTGAATTTGTCGGGGTTGACTTGGGCTTTGACTTTGGCTTCTCTTCACGCTCTTTTCATTCTCGTGCTCAGTTTTGTTGTTTTTGGCTTTGTTTTTGTCCTTTTCTTGAATGTCCGTTTCCTGCACAATACAATTGCAAAACAAACATATATTTGGCATTTTCTGTCTGTTTTTGGTCATTTATGCTCATTTTATTTGGTATAAAATATGTGTAATTAAGCACATATTACACTCCTAAATACTGTCAAACTTATTTAGTGTTGTTTGATTTACAGGATAATGGCAGCCACTAGCAGTTCATATGTGCGCCCATCATTGTTTCTAGAGGCAACGTATGCATCAAATGACACACAACACCTAGCTGCAGTTCTCAGATTGTTTTGTGACTTCATACCGGTTTTGGAACCACTTTATGTTATTGTGTGAGCCTCTCAGGTCTGATCTCTATGCTTCATGAAAACTATACATCATACACTAAAAATAGTAGTTTATTTGTAGTATATTTTTTTATATTAATGTCACAAAAAGGCTCTCATGGCTTTACGTCTACAGGTTATTGCCACCGTGACTTTGAAAAAAGTTACTTATTGAGGTTCGTGCACTGTTTATTAACTGTTGCATTATCAAAAAAGTAATCATTCTTAGGCATTAGAAACTTACTGATGCATTCGTTCTAAAAGTTGCAGGTTCCTCACCACAAGAATGACATTTCCCACAAGAACATGTTTAAATTGGCAGAACTAATAAGTCAAATCTCGAGCTAATACGTGGTATATAATTTCTTTTCTTTATACATTATATATAGATATTTATACTCCTTTAGGTTGCACGCATGTAGCAAACGACATGGTTCTATTGGTTTATTCTCGATCCTACTTAATTTTACAAGGCACTCAGTTTACATGTGTAACAACTGTTAAAGATATCGATGAAACTAAAGGATGGTTCCGCACATCTTGCAAAACGTGTCGCTAGAGACTCCATAAGAATTGGTTTTTGTTTGACTGTAGTTTTTAGATCCGACTCATACGAGGGATTCAAAGTAGCTTTCGTGGTACAAACCAAATGCACCCTAATGTTTCATATTGTATGGTACATTGGTACTTTATATGTCAATTTTGTTTTCGGATTAAAAGATGTATGAACATAAGAGGACCTACTATGGTGGAAATGGTGGAAATGGTGACAATGATGGCCATGATGGCATGAAAATGGCAGTGATTATTCACAGGCATCGATAACTTCTTACGCTGTCACTTATTAATCTGTATAAAGTCGGCGACTCAAATAGGTTAAGTGATTATTGGCAATTGCTAGAGCACGGGATAAACACACCTAGATACTTTACACTAGAGATGTTTTTGTCTATGGTGTGTTGGTGTATGTTTGCTATTATTTATGGTCATTTTAGGTGGTTTCTATGATGGTTAGCACTCAACCATTTATGGCCATACATTATGGCATTTCTGCAGGACGATGGTTGATGCGAATGAGGTAGATGAAGCTCTTAATGTAGACGAAGCTCCTAAATTGAACTCAAATCTTGAAGAGGACGCACCTCAATCAGATAACGCTCCATCGATTATATTAAGTATGGCAATGGCTCCATTCACTATATAAACTACTGTTAATTCTGTAATTTGAAAAAATTACGGTTAATTCTTGAATTACAGGCAATGTGGAAAAGGAAGAGGATGATGATGAGCGTGAAGACGAGGGAGAGTCTGAGGAAGACGAAGAGTAATAGGAGGAGGAAGAAGGTGATGAAGACGACGAATCAGAAGAAGATGGAGAAAAAGAAAAGGTAAATGATGGCGGAAGTGTTATTGTAGTTGTTAACGTGGAAGGAACTAATACTGATAAAGAGCAGAACAAGGGAGATGTTGTCAAAAAAGATGAGAAAAAAGCTGGAGAAACAAAAAATGGCGAGGAGTTGGCTAAAAATTTTAAGAGAAAAGAAAAAAGAGCTCGACCTAGAAATAGGAACAAAAAGAAAGATGCACTAAAAGCATCTGGGACATTGGCTGTCGTTGAAGACAAGCCAAAATCATCGATTTGAGGTTGATGTATGGGATTATGAAAGCTGCTGGACCTGGAGGTTATAACCTTGAACCAAAGGCTTTCAATCCAAAGTTCCCATCCCAAGTTAGTATTTATATACGTAAAAGCATCTATCTGTGTCTTTCCGATTTCCGTTATCGATTTATCATAACCTATTATTGATTTCCAAAGTTTTTGTTATTATGACTTGAATATGACGGGCTTAATCTTTACATGAATAGATTTGTTTGTGAATCCCAATATGCAATTCTCTTGAAAAACCATTTAATGGCGTATCCCCACACCCGCCGGGGAGCTCGGGTCTAGAATCCTTAACAAAAAAACCGCTCCATTGACAAACATCCCGCCGTGAAGCGTGGGCTTACAACCTCGTTATTTTTAACCTTTAAGAAAGACAATATGTAATGTATGAAATGCCAACAAATTTTTGACATTCGAAATTAAGACAATATATTGTAACTGGTCATGTAGAAGGTGTCCTGAACTCCTAAAACTTTCAAAAAAAAACTTCATATTCAAACTCCGTTACGTAGACTAGCATGGTACCCGCGCAATGCGGCGGCGGGTACCCTGTGACTATATTTTGCGGCGAGCAAATGTTATTTGGTTATTTTTAACAATAATTGTACAAATGAATGATAATTTAAAATAAAATAACTTTAAGCAATAACAATGCAAAGTATTTCATATTCAAATAAACTAAGGTCCAAACGAAAGAAGGAAACATAAGTAGCATCTTTGAAACATAAGTTAAAATTAATTTAATTTTCTTGCGAGGGACTGGGAGAGGTTCAAAGGCCAGAAGAATCTTGGATGACTGAATCTATTGTGTGTGAAGTATGATTAGTTTGTGTTGTAGCTTTTTGATTCTTTCATAAATCATGAGTTTTTTTTATATTAAGATTTTTTAACTGACATTTTAATGTATATCAATAATATTTTTTCAGTTTTATGTTACAAGATATGGTGGTTACACAGCTTTTCTATTAAATCACTTATTTATCATAACCGTTACATGTTTTGAGTTTACATGATGATAAATGAGATGTTACAAAAAGGATTATAATAAGCAATAAAAGCATTAGTTGTAACCACTCATACTTTTAATGACACATAAATTTCTAGGCTTTTAATTATATGTGTATGTATTGATTCCATAGTAAAAGTAAAACAAATCTATACTAATTTGTTAATTTCCTTTTCAAGTAATGTTTTTTGTATTAATTTTTTTAAGACTTCTTTTTATAGAAACTCCTAAATATATCATAAAGTAGTTAAAAATAACCGTTACAAGTTTTGATGTTACATGATGATAAATAAGATGCTACAAAAGGGATTATAATAAGCAATCACAAATTATAAAAGATGATAATAAAAAGTTTAATAAATACATATGCCAAACTTTTTAATACGTTAGATACCTAGTTTGCAAAAGCATTAATCATAAATGTTCTAAAACTAAAAAACAATTACATGATCCCAAATCAAGTGATTCGCATATACACAATATAATTTGCATTTTTCTTGACTATGACCGCCTCGTGAACGACTTGTGAGACCATTAAGCATTCTCACTCGACACAAAACCAACAAGCTTTCTTCTCTTTATCGTCCCTACGACTTGGGGACATTGAAATAAGTTATACGAATCATACCAAAGAAAGGATAATGCAATAATTAATAAGTTTTTTCTATGGTGTTCTATGCTACAAACGACTACACTACACTTTCACATATCATCTCCTCATTACCAAGATTATTCGATCCGACTCGAATCTACCTCGAGTCCGACTCATTAAACCAAGAAAAAATATCTGACCAAATTGGTACGATTTCCACCCCCGCCATCACTATCTTGATATACCCCGTGAGCATCACTAACCACTTATCAATACCTGCACTAATCACTTATCGATACCTGCAAGAATAACATTAATAATCTACTAAACAACCTAACATTTTAAAATAGGTTAGCAAGATCTAACACCTCGTTTCTTTCTTCGGCAACCACAAATCAATTTGTATGTTGTTGTCCAAACGTCATCATGTGTAATATTAGTTAAATAAAAATGAAAACTTAAAGGAGGAAGAAGAAACTAACCGTAGTGGTTTTGGTGTATTGTAGCGGAGGAGGATGAGGTGGTGGCGGCCGAAGAGGATGTGATGGTGTATTTGAGAAGATGGTTTATTATTATTATTATTTTATATCCTTGTTATTATGGGATGTTACAATGTTAGCTTTTACAATAAGCTGTATCAATAACAGCGGTTACAATTTGATTGAATTGATGACAAATATCAATGTTAGCGGTTACAAGTTGACTGTATTGAAAAATGTATATTGTGAAGAACATTGACTAATGGTTTGTTACTTTCCTATTAAGAAAATGTTTTTTACTTAATTTTTTAAGACTTCTTTATTTAGAAATGGGCTAAATGCTTTATAAAGTAGTAGAGATGTTCTAAAACCAAAAAAACAATTACATGATCCCAAATCAAGTGATTCGCATATACACAATATAATTTGCATTTTTCTTGACTATGATCGCCTCGTGAATGACTCATGAGACCATTAAGCATTCTCACTCGACATAAAACCAACAAGCTTCCTTCTCTTTATCGTCCCTACGACTTATGGACATTGAAATAAGTTATACGAATCATACCAAAGAAAGGATAATGCAATAATTAATTAGATTTTTCTATGGTGTTCTATGCTACAAACGACTACACTACACTTTCACGTATCATCTCCTCATTACCAAGATTATTCGATCCGACTCGAATCCACCTCCAGTCTGACTCATTAAAGCAAGAAAAAATATATGGCCAAATTGGTACGATTTCCACCACCGCCATCAATATCTTGATATACCCCATGAGCATCACTAACCATTTATCAATACCTGCACTAATCACTTATCGATACCTGCAAGAATAACATTAATAATCTACTGAACAACCCAACATTTTAAAATAGGTTAGCAAGATCTAACACCTCGTTTCTTTCTTAGGCAACCACAAATCAATTTATATGTCGTTGTCCATAAACGTCATCATGTGTAATATTAGTTAAAGAAAAATGAAAACTTAAAGGAGGAAGAAGAAACTAACCGTAGTGGTTTCGGTGTATTGTAGCGAGGAGGATGAGGTGGTGGCGGCCGAAGAGGATGTGATGGTGTATTTGAGAAGATGGTTTATTATTTTATTTTATTTTTATTTTATATCCTTGTTATTATGGAATGTTACAATGTTAGCTTTTATAATAAGCTGTATCAATAACAGCGGTTATAATTTGACTGAATTGATGACAAATGTCAATGTTAGCGGTTACAAGTTGACTGTATTGAAAAATGTATATTGTGAACAACATTGACTAGTGGTTTGTTACTTTCCTATTAAGGAAATGTTTTTTACTTAGTTTTTTAAGACTTCTTTATTTAGAAATGGCTAAATGCTTTATAAAGTAGTAGAGATGTTCTAAAACCAAAAAAACAATTACATGATCCCAAATCAAGTGATTCGCATATACACAATATAATTTGCATTTTTCTTGACTATGACCGCCTCGTGAACGACTTGTGAGACTATTAAGCATTCTCACTCGACACAAAACTAACAAGCTTCCTTCTCTTTATCGTCCCTACGACTTGGGGACATTGAAATAAGTTATACGAATCATACCAAAGAAAGGATAATGCAATAATTAATAAGATTTTTCTATGGTGATCTATGCTACAAACGACTACACTACACTTTCACGTATCATCTCCTCATTACCAAGATTATTCGATCCGACTCGAATCCACCTCGAGTCCGACTCATTAAACCAAGAAAAAATATCTGACCAAATTGGTACGATTTCCACCCCCGCCATCAATATCTTGATATACCCCGTGAGCATCACTAACCACTTATAAATACCTGCACTAATCACTTATCGATACCTGCAAGAATAACATTAATAATCTACTAAACAACCCAAAATTTTAAAATAGGTTAGCAAGATCTAACACCTCGTTTCTCTCTTAGACAACCACAAAACAATTTGTATGTCGTTGTCCATAAACGTCATCTTGTGTAATATTAGTTAAAGAAAAATAAAAACTTAAAGGAGTAAGAAGAAACTAACCGTAGTGGTTTCAGTGTATTGTAGCGGAGGAGGATGAGGTGGTGGCGGCCGAAGAGGATGTGATGGTGTATTTAAGAAGATTGATGTGTTTCAAAAGTTTTAAATTTATAATTACTGAAAATATCAATTTTAATTATAGGGAAACACACGGGTAAAAGTATAACCCACGTATGTAGTATAATCTTTTTAGGTAAGACCAGGTCGTTCCACAAGGATTTGAGTAGTGTTTAGATAATCAGAAAGAAAATAAACTTTAACTTGAAAATAACTTTTTGTTTTTCCAATGATAATAAAGATGACTACTCGGATAGTTGAAAAATAATTTATAAGCGTTAGAAATTATTAGACCATGGAGGTGGAACCTTAATTTATAAAAAGGATTTTCTCGTTAGAAAACGTTTTCACAAACTAACTTAATTAACTCAAGACTTATATTTAGTTAACTAGACCAAATGTGTCACTCAAATAATCCAGTTACTAGTATATCAAAGCTTATTTGTTTATCAATTTACGAAAGTGGATTTCTCGGCACAAACGATAAAGATAATAGACAAATCTTTAAAACCATATAGATCATACCGAGTCTCTTGACCTATACCAATATGACTATATAACATAAGTTGATAAGCAAAAATGGACAAGATAAGATATCATAGGATTTCAACACAAGCTTGAGATTAAAGGGATCATGATCATACCTAATGCTTATTCATTATCATAACATCACCGAGTAGTCATGAGAGATTTAGCCTCTCATGGCTAGAGTGTTCATAACAAAAGTGGATTTAATATAGACTTCCATTATTTCAATAACTAAGTTGATAACCGTCTTCGTTCTTGATCGTTAGATCTTTATTCTTCAAAAGGAGTAGTGTTTTGGTGTTTATATGGATGATGGATAAGAGGATTGGAGTATGTGTGTGTTTTTTGGAATGAGAGGAATGATTTGAGAGTGAAAATTCATCCTCTATTTATAGGCTGATTTTGGGGTGAAAGTGCAGCGCACACAAAAGTTTGTGCGGTGCAGATGGTGATTAAATGCACTAGCATTAAATGTTTATTGAGTAAGTGCGGTGCACACAAAAGATTATGCGGCACACTTAGGGTGTAAATGCAGTAGCATTAAAGTCTTTATAAATGCTTCATATCAGATGGGAAGTGCGACGCACAAAGGAAATTGTGCGGCGTACTTGTTGAGTTAATGCAATTTTGACTGTCTTTGACTTGAAGGTAAGTGTGGCGCACAAATGGCAAGTGTGGCACACATTTGGCACATAGAGCTTGATTGTTGATCTTTTCTTGAATGATGCGTTCTTTATTGTGTAAGTGTTTGATTTTGTTGTATCTAGCCTCAGGATGTCTTTAAGTGAACCTGCAAGCAATTTTAAGTTATTAAGTATCGAAAGTTCATGAGAAATGATAGAATATATACAAATAACGCCATAGAAAACATGTATAATTTGGGCGTTATCAAATCCCTCCACACTTAGATTATTGCTTGCCCTCGAGCAATCAAAGCGAGAAAATAAATCATTTATCGTGACATGGAGAAAATTTGGATTCTATAAACTTTTTAAGCATAGACATATAACATAGCACCTCACATAGGGATAATGTTTGATTTTTTAATTCACTCATGTCACTCAGATAGGGTTTTATATTTATGAAAAACACTCAATTTGCACATACATAATCTAGACAGCTATCATAGGCTTGTACTTAACACATAAACCTGACCGAAGGGCAGAACTTAATACTGGAACGGATACAATCTTCAAGTGCCAAAACATAAGCCTTTATTCTTCTGAACTACTATAGCACTATGCATATTATTATTATTATGATTTTATTTTTTACCAAATATAATATCTAAGGCTTGGCACATTAATTCTTCATTCACCATATGTATTTTAGCAATTTAAAGCACCAAGTGGGGGTGTTTGCAAAGAACAGAGTCGTTCGTAATTACATTACATGTGATTAGGCTTCGGTCTAGTAAATGATGATTAAGCCAAAGTTCTAGAGCTTCTAAATTACCGGCTCGCTCAAATATAATGATCAACCAATACCAATGTTCCAGAAAAGGCGACAAAGACAATATGTACACATCCGTAACGACGGAATAGACACATATGACTACAATCAAACCTTAACTCGAACAAGCTAAAGGAATCAATTATCTTGGGTACCAAAGGTGGATACCCGAATATTCTATAGGCTTAGAATGCTCATAATTTAGTGCTAGCTATAATGTCAATCCGATTAGATTTGCCTTACTAAGAGCATTTTTTTAATTTTGAAAGCATATATTTTAAGATTTTTCATAAAATATCAGTTGGAAAAATTTTGCAAGGCAAATATGGAGGGATGTGATTAATTTTTCTTATTTGGCTCCCCTCCACACTTAAGTTGAACATTGCCCTCAATGTGATAACTGATAATAGAGATAAAATAGGGAAAATTAAAGGAAAATGGTACTTCCCGGGGCATATAGATATAGTTGCGAGAGAGCTATCCTTGAGCATACTTTATAATTTTTCAAATCTTTAAGCTAAAGTACCTGCATAAAAGTAAAAAAAAGCACACAAAAAGAAATATTTTTGTTGTTTTTTTTAGAAAATAAATAAAGGATATTAGTAGAAGAATGGAGGATGGACTCCTCCATACTTAAGTGAAGCACGGGTTGCCTCCCGAGAAGAGCTTAATTTTTAAGTGAGTCTTTAGCTAGACTCGTACTTTGTGAGTCATTCTTCTTGGGAAAAAGGAGTTACTGCTTCCCTTGGGTCATTATCTTCTTCATAATATAGTTTAAGTCGATGGCCATTGACTATGAACGTCTTTCCATTTTTTCCATAAAGTTCAACATATCCGGATAGATATTGATGTTTTACTACATAAGGTCCTAACCATCGAGATCTGAGTTTCGATTGTTTAAATTTGTATTTTGAGTGAAATAGCAAAACTTTGTTTCCTTGTTAGAATTCTTTTCTCATTCTTAATTTTCTGTCATGCCAGACTTTGGTTCTTGCCTGGTATAGACGAGAGTTTTCATAGGCTTGATGTCTAAGTTCGTCTAACTCGTGTAACTAAAACATTCTTTTCTCACCAGCAGCGATGAGATCTGGGTTGCAATTCTTCAGAGCCCAGTATGCACGGTGTTCAATTTCAAATGGTAAGTGGCAGTCTTTTCCATATATAAGTTTGTAGGGTGTGGTACCGGTAGGTGTTTTGTAAGAAGTGCGAAAAGCTCACAGAGCATCATCAAGTTTTCTTGACCAAATAGCAGGATTGTCTTTAACAGTTTTTTTAAGAATTCTTTTAAGAGCTCTGTTCGTGTTTTCAACTTGACCACTAGTTTGAGGATGATATGATGTGGGGAAACGGTGGTTAACTCCATATCTTTTCATTATTTTTTCCATTATTTTGTTGCAGAAGTGAGTTCCTCTGTCATTTAGTGCTTTGGGATTGAAATGCAGAATAGTTTCTTTAGAAAAGTTATAACAACTCGGCCATCATTGGATGGTAAAGCCTGAGCTTTAGCCCATTTAGATATGTAATTAACAACTACAAGAATGTATTCAAACTTATATGATTTCGGGACAGTCCCATAACGTCAATTACACACCAGTATGTCGAAAACTCACATATTGAATGTTGTTTATGCGGCTCTCATCACGTTTCGATATATTTCTGTCTTTTGGCATGCTTTCGCAAAGGCCGAATAGAGTAGAGCTTCTTTGCATGATTGCTCGGCCAGTAAAAGCCTTGAATTTAGGACCTTTTTTGCAGTAGTTATGATGGGTACATTAAAATGTCCACCGGTTGGTCCGTGGTGACATTGATCTAAAATGGTTCGAGTTTCTGGTCCAGATATACAGCGTCTGATCATACCGTCAGAACATACTTTGAAAAGGTAAGGTTCTTCCCAAAAGTAATGTTTGAGGTCAGAGAAGAATTTGTTCTTTTGTTGATACGTCATCCCTTTTGGTATAATATCACCGACCAAGTAGTTTGCAAAGTCTGCGAACCAAGGTTCATTTTTGGTATTGATTTCCATAAGAGTTTCTCCAGGAAAGTTATCATCGACTTCACTCTCATTGCTGACTCGGTCGTTCTATTAATTCGGGATAATTGATCAGCAGCAACATTTTCTGTTCCTTTTCTATCCTTGATTTCTATGTCAAATTCTTGCAAGAGTAAGATCCATTGAATAAGGCGTAGTTTAGCATCTTGTTTCTTGAATAAGTGCCTTAGAGTTGAATGATCGGTGTGAACAATAGTTTTTGAGAGAATAAGTTAGGATCTGAATTTGTCGAATGCAAAAACTACAGCCATAAGCTCTTTTTTGGTTACGGTGTATTTTTGTTGAGCTGGGTTAAGGGTTTTGAATTGCGAAGTAGATTCAGTGATGTTTTTACAATCTTTTTGTTCTAAGACGGCTCCTACTGTGAAATCACTTGCATCACACATAAGTTCAAACGGAAGATTCCAGTTTGGGCTTATGATCACAGGAGCACATGTGAGTTTCTCTTTCAATAATTCGAATGCTTTTGACATTCATCATCGAATTCAAATGGAGTATCTTTTTCAAGCAGTTTAGTTAGAGGTCGAGCAATTTTTGAGAAATCTTTAATGAAACGTCGGTAAAAAACCGGCATGTCCGAGAAAGATCCTAACACCTTTGATGTTAGTAGGGGGAAGAAGTTTTGAGATTACGTCGATTTTTTTCTTTGTCGACTTCAAGTCCGGCACTAGACACCTTGTGTCCGAGCACAATTCCTTGTTTGACCATGAAGTGATATTTTTCCCAATTAAGGACAAGATGAGCATCTTTACAATGTTGGAGCATTTTATCGAGGTTGTTTAGGCAGCTGTCGAAAGAGTTTCCGAAGATGGAAAATTTGTCCACGAATACTTCGACTGATTCTTTGATCATATCGTGAAAGATTGCCAACATGCACCTTTGGAATATGGCGGGATCATTACATAGCCTGAAAGGCATTCGCATATAAGCGTTGTGAATGTTGTTTTTTCTTGATCATTAGGATCGATAGGAATTTAAAAATATCCAGAAAAACCATCGAGGAAACAGAAATATTTATTTTCTGCTAGTCTCTCTAGCATTTGATCTATAAACGGCAAGGGAAAATGATCTTTTGCGGTTGCTTCATTGAGTTTACGATAATTGATGCATACTCGCCAACCCGTAACGGTTCTTGTTGGGACAAGTTCATCATTTTTGTTTATGTCAACTGTAATACCACCTTTCTTTGGCACACAGTGAATAGGACTAACCCAAGGACTATCGGCAATTGGATAAATAATACCGGTATCCAAGAGTTTCACAATTTCTTTCTTAACAACTTCCTGCATGTTTGGATTCAACCTTCTCTGTTTTTGAACAACGGGTTTCTTGTCATCCAAAAGTTGTATTTTGTGTTTGAAGAATGATGGGCATATACCAGGAATGTCAGTTGTTTTCCAAGTAAAGGCTTGCTTGTGTTTTTTAAGGACGGATACAAGTTTGTTTTTCTTTTCTTTTGAAAGTTGAGATAATATGATAACAGGAAGAAAAGTAGGTTATTCCAGGAATACATATTCCAAATTATCAGAAAGGGGTTTAAGTTCAAGATCCGTAGGAGGTTCTTCCAGGGATGTCTTGATTTTATAATCTGTGTTGATGGACATTTTTTCGAATGGTGGGTCTTCGGTATCAGATTTAGAGTCAAAGTTTTCATCGGCAGTCAATGCCATGAATTCATCGAATTCAGCAAAGATTTCTTCTTCGAGAAGAGTTCCTTCGATGGAATGGAGGATTTTACTACCTTCGTCTAGAAGAGTGTCGAAATCTTCCTGTAAGATTTCATCAATAACATCGATACTGAAACAGGTATCATCGTTCGAATAAGAGTGTTTCATCGCAGAATCGATATTGAAGATCATTCGTTCAGTTCCAACTCCAAGATGGAGTTGTTTCTGTTTAACTCGAATAATTGCATCAGCAGTATGAATAAAGGTTCCGTTCCCAAGATGAGGGAACTGTTTACTGTCTTTCTTCAATTTTGAGAATAACAAATCGGGCAGCGAAGGTAAATTTACCAACATCAACGTAGCAATTATTTTGGCTATTCATCAGGGTATTAAAATTATATGCTAGGTCTTAATCTTAAGCATTTTGGTGGGTTAAGAGTTTGAGAGATAGTTTCGTCATATAAGGAATATGCATAGGTTAATGCTAGCACCAAGATCGGCCTAAAGCATTGGAGTAAAAGCTCTTGTTGAAATTACATGGAATGAGAAAACTTTCGGGGTCTCCGAGTTTAGGTGGAACTTTGTTTTGAATCATAGCAGAACTTATCATTCGTTCCTTAAGAAAGCGGCTAATAATTTGTTTTTCGCTTTTGTGTTTGTTGACTGTATTAGTTCCTGAGAAATTTTCCATGTTAGCATTCGGCTAAGAGGTCGATAAGATGGTACATTGATTCGGACGAGCGCGGATCTGTCTCGAGAAAATTTCGTATTGGCATCTCATTTTTTTTTCTTTTGTTTTTTTCCTTAGACGTTGAGGATACGGGATTTTTAGTTTGTATGGTTTGGGTAACGGAGTTTCTTTGGTTGTCCCCACCCCCCCAGCTGGTTTTGGATTTTGAGTCTTTGGTTGTGGTGTAGGTTCTTCGTCTTCATTATCACTATTGAAATTGACAGGAGTTTCAGAATTGTCTCGTTGATCATTTAGGTTAACTGGTGGGTTATAGGATTTACCACTTCTTGTGAATACGGCATTTACATGCTCATTGAGAGATTACGGAGGTTGATAGGCTTTGGAGTTGTGCCCTTTTGGGTTTGGTTGAGTGTTACTTGGAAGAGATCCAGAGGGTCGACCAGATTGCTTGTCAGCGAGTCTGTCAAACTTAGTTTCAAGATTCTGGATTGAAGATTCATGATTTTTGGCTACGGTTTCGAGTTGGGTTTTGAGATCCTTTTCAGGAAGTTTCTTTGACAAATGCGTTGGTTGTTTGTTTGAGATTTTCATTGTAAATCGATTTCTTGAATAGTTGTTATGAAGCACGTATGGTTTATCATCGGTATATATTTCTGATTCGGTAGTTTATCTTCGATTTAATATTCAGTTGCCCTGCGTCCGACGTCCATATTATGCGATTCGAGGGTCTCGTTGCGGTAAGTCATCTGTAAAAATGAGCTCTTAACGAGAAAGTTTGCATAAATTTGGCTTCTTCTTCACGGGACATCGGTATGTCATCTTCATCATGATCGGGTTTTGTTTTTTTAGCATTCGATTGGAGTTCTTTGTACTGAGCATCCATTTTTAGGGTCATGGCATCCATTCTGGCCATAATTTTGTCAGTATCAGAATTACTGCTACCTTCATCAGCAAAAGCAACGGTTTTCTTAAGGGATGATTTGGTTTTTTGATTTTTAGCCCAGTCGAGCTTGAGTAAGACTTTATCTTCGAGAAGCTGATAAGCTTGATTTGGTGTTTTATAGAAGGTAAATAATTTGTCCACCCTGGCTTGCGGCATTTAGAACTTCTTGGGTTATTTCTGTTGAGACCATGATAGAAGATTTTGATAATGTTGCCTTTGGACAGATATTGATGACAATGGCTAGTTTCCGGAGCATTTTCTTCTACGGTAGCCAAGCATTGATTGAGACTTTATTCTTCATGTTGAGAGAAAGCCTCAGATTTCTCTTCCTGAGGAGTACAGGCTGAAATGAGCTGGGGAAAGAGGAAAGAATCGTGCTTGTGTGAAGCGGTTCGAAAGTTTGTTATCCCAGTTTCGATAGTTCCTTCGTCGAGCTTCGTCCAGCAACAAGTTTTTTGCTTCTCGAGTTAGTGATAGGGGAAACATCATTAGGCGGACGGCTTCATTTTCAGTATCTCTGTAATTAAACATATCGAGATTCCCATGGAATTCGTGAATGTGTTTATGAGGATCGGTTTTTGGTTCTACCAGTTCAGGAATAGCTTGAATGAGACCTCTATTTATAAGTATCAATCCTGTTACGGCGTAACTGATAAGTGTGTTACGCCGTAACCTTCTTACACGACATTCCAAAAATAAGCAATTGTTGTGGCGTAACCAGATATTGCGTTACGCCGTAACCTTTAAATAATTTCCATATGTACGTGATCTTCATTCTGTATTTGTGGATCTTCATGGTTACGGCATAACCATAAGGGGTGCTACACCGTAACCCTATCTTGGGTAAGATTTCTTTCCAAATACATGTTTAAGGCGTAACTAGATATGGTGTTACGCCGTAAAGTTGTCCTTGATCTTTGTACTTGCTTAATATATGTTACGGTGTAACCATTTTTGGTGTTACGCCATAACATTCTTCAGATAATTACACTTTAAGCCATTTTCCCATGTTTCTTGTCATTTTCCTGCATTTTACCTGAAAACTACAAAATGATAGAAAATATCTTGTTTTTGAGTATTAGTGAAACATTTTGATGTGTTTTAAAAGCTTTAAATTTATAATGACTGAAAATACCAATTTTTATTATAGGGAAACACACGGGTAAAAGTATAACCCACGTATGTAGTATAATCTTTTTGGTAAGACCAGGTCGTTCCACAGGGATTTGAGTAGTGTTCAAATAATCAGAAAGAAAATAGACTTTAACAATTTTGAAAGTAACTTTTATTTTACCAGTGATAATAAAGATGACTACTCGGATAGTTGAAAATAATTTCTAAGTATTTGGAAATGATTAGACCTCGGAGGTGGAACCTTAATTTATAAAAGGATTTCTCGTCAGAAAACGTTTTCACAAATTAACTTAATTAACTCAAGACTTATATTTAGTTAACTAGACCAGATGTGTCACTCAAATAATCCAGTTACTAGTATATCAGAGCTTATTTGTTTATCAATTTACGAAAGTGGATTTCTCGGCACAAACGATAAAGATCATAGACAAATCTTTAAAACCACATAAATCATAACGGGTCTCTCGACCTATACCGAAATGATTATATAATTTAAGTTGATAAGCAAAGATGGACAAGATAAGATATAATAGGATTTCAACATAAGCTTGAGATTAAAGGGATCATGATCATACCAAATGCTTATTCATTATCATAACATCACCGAGTAGTCATGAGAGATTTAGCCTCTCATGGCTAAAGTGTTCATAACAAAAGTAGATTTAACATAGACTTCTATTATTTCAATAACTAAGTTGATAACCGTCTTCATTCTTGATCGTTAGATCTTTATTTTTGAAAGGGAGTAGTGTTTTTTGGTGTTTATACGGATGATGGATAAGAGGATTGGACTATGTGTGTGTGGGATATGATTTTTGGAATGAGAGGAATGATTTGAGAGTGAAAATTTGTCCTCTATTTATAGGCTGATTTTGGGTGAAAGTGCGACGCACACAAAAGTTTGTGCGGTGCACATGGTAATTAAATGCACTAGCATTAAATGTTTATTGAGTAAGTGCAGCGCACAAGAGAATAAGTGTGGCGTACTTAGGGTGTAAATGCAGTAGTATTAAAGTCTTCATAAATGCTTCATATCAGATGGGAAGTGCGGCGCACACAAAAGATTGTGCGACGTACATGTTGAGTTAATGCAATGTTGACTGTCTTTGACTTGAAGATAAGTGCGGCGCATAAATGGCAAGTGTGGCGCACATTTGGCACATAGAGCTTGATTGTTGATCTTTTCTTGACTGATTTGTTCTTTATCGCGTAAGTGTTTGTTTTGATGTATCTATCCTCAGAATGTCATCAAGTGAACCTGCAAGCAGTTTTAAGCTATTAAGTATCAAAAATTCACGAGAAATGATAAAATATATATAAATAACGCCATAGAAAACATGTATAATTTGGGCGTTATCAGTTTGTTAATCTCACGTCGTTTAGGTTTGTTGCACTACGGTGCGTTCTCATTTGCCCATGTAATGGGCTAGGGTGTAGGACTTCACCTACACCTTTTGTACTTAAATCTTTTTTGGTGTAATACATTTACCGGGGAAACCCTCTACCAAAAAAAACATTCAAACAACACCTGTAACTACAATTCAAGCACCAACTCAAGCACCAACTGTCACTGCTACTGAGAACAATAATCAATCAGAAACTCAAAAAGAAAATGCACAAGTTGACGAAGACGAATTTATCAACATCTTCAGTACACCGGTACAAGAATAAGGGGAGACACCGTCTCGATATGTAGACTTGTCAAACAAGCATACATTCTATCAACGACATCCTTCTGAACATCATTGGACAAAAGATCATCCGTTAGAACAAGTTATTAGAAATCCTTCTCAATCAGTTAGAACAAGACGTCAGCTAGAAACAAATGGCGAGATGTGTATGTTCGCACTCAGCGTGAGTCAAACCGAACCTAAGAACATCAAAGAAGCCATGAATGATTCTGCATGGGTTGAAGCGATGCAGGAAGAACTTCAACGGTTTGATCGATTAGATGTATGGGAATTAGTCGACAGACCCCTCTGCAAAAATGTCATTAACATGAAGTGGCTCTGGAAAAACAAACATGATGAGAAGAATACTATAATTCGCAACAAAGCTAGTCTTGTAGCTAAGGGATACAACCAACAAGAAGGAATCAACTTCAAAGAGTCATTTTCTCCAGTTGCTCGGTGGGAAGCAGTCAGGCTATTCGTTGCATATGCTGCACACAAGTCATTTCCTATCTATCAGATGGACGTAAAGATAGCTTTTCTTAACGAACCTCTGAAGGTTGAAGTGTACGTCAATCAACCAGATGGATTTGTAGATCCACATCGTCTTGACAAAGTCTGCCATCTCAAGAAGGCATTATTTGGACTCAAGCAAGCTCCAAGAGCGTGGTACGATGAACTCTCCAACTTCCTGGTATCCAAAGGATTATCCAAAGGTTCTACTGATCCAACTCTGTTCATTACTAAAAAAAGGGAAGACATATTGCTTGTGCAAATTTATGTTGATGACATTATTTTTGGTTCTACTAACCTAAAACTTTCTAAAAAGTTTGAAAAACTAATGCACAACAAATTTGAAATATCTATGATGGGGAGCTGAAATTCTTTCTAGGAATTGAGATTCACCAATCCCCATGTGGTATCTTTATAAACCAAGCTAAGTATGCTCAAGAGATACTTAAAAAGCATGATATGACCTTATGTGATAGCATTGGTACTCCATTGGCTTCTAAACCCCTAGTTGCTGATTTGAGTGGAACTCCCGTTGACCAAACGAAATATCGTAGCATGGTCAGAGCACTCATGTACTTAACAACAAGTAGACCGGATATTGTACATGAAACATGTTATTGTGCTTGTTATCAAGCGAGACCCATTGAGAAGCACCTCAAAGAGGTTAAAAGGATCTTTCGGTACCTTAAGAATACCATTAACATAGGACTCTGGTATCCAAAGGATACCGATTTCGAACTAACTGCTTTTTCAGATTCGGATCAAGTGGGCTATCTCAATTCACGTAAAAGCACATCTGGTGGCATACAATTTCTAGGAGGTGATAAGCTAGTCAGCTGGTCGTCAAAGACACAGGACTGCACTTCAATGTCTTTAGCAGAAGTCGAGTATGTGTCTCTATCTGCGTGTTGTGCTCAAGTTCTATGGATGCGAACTCATCTTACAGATTATGGCTTCCACTTTGATAAAATACCTATGTATTGTGACTCAAAGGCAGCCATAGCCATCTCGTGCAATCCAGTCCAGCATTCCCGTACCAAGCACATTGATGTCAGATATCACTTCATAAAGAAACAGGTTGAAAAGGGTATTGTTGAATTATTCATTATCAGAACTTAATACCAGTTAGCTGACCTGTTTACTAAAGCCTTACCTGAATATAGGTTTAAGTATCTCATCAGACGACTTGGCATGAGATGTTTGACTCCAGATGAACCGGAGGTTCTGGCAAATGAATCTGCTTGATATACATCAAACACCGATTTGTAAATATTTTTGTTTTTCTCTTTACTTTGATTTATAAATATTAAAAAAAAGAAAATACAAAAATAGAAAACCAAGAAAAAAAATACAAAAATATAAAACATAGAAAAACAAAATATAAAATCAGAAAATTTCATAAATACCAAAAAGAATCTTCTCGACATGTCTCTTGGAATCGATAACATTTACGTACCTAAAAATGTCGATTAATCAAGTGGTATCTTTTAAAATTGTGTGTTCAACACTCCCTTCCTCGGATAGTCTTTAACAATTGGTAAAACAATGCTCAAAAATATCATCTTAACAAGTGAATCATATGTTGAGGGGGAGCTTTTAAACCAAAGCCTTTTAATGTATTTTGGGTACATCTCATAAATGTTAACTTTATGTATCCAAAAACATTCAAGTGAATTTAAATGGAGTATGTCAAATGTGAATAAATAATATACACTGTTCAATAAGACAATCAAGAATATGTTCCATATTTCATGCTATATATACATTCTTCCCCCCACAAACGTTTTTAAGAAAATGTCATTTTAATCAATTGGTATTTCAAATACTATAAGATTTATAAAATAAAGGGAGAAAATGTGATTAAAATACGATCTAGAAGAATATGATCTTTAAGACTCTAAGTGCACAACTTCTACCCACATGTGCGAAACAATTTCAAATATTGATGCACATGTGAAGGGGGAGTATTTCAAAATAAATGAAACTCTCGATGTGTTAAAACGTTTTGATTTTATCAAACACTTTGATTAATTTTCAAAGGTTTTATGGTTTCGATCATAATACCCAACAACCAATTAACTCACGACATCGATGAAGTCATAAGGTGGTGAAGGTTAGGTATAAGTCCTATGATCCAACCAGAACCGGAGGGATCTACCCATGGACATTCCTTAGATAGAATTATAAGTCCTTAGGTATGATTTGGAGAAGAACGAGAAACGGGAATAATGCCGACTAAGACATGAGCTAACACTGGAACAATCACAAGGTGTTAGTAATGACATCTTGGTAAGCATTAAAGGGGTTGAAGAATGAAAGAGAAAATGTATGGATAAAGGGTGAAAAGAAAGAAGCCCTCTACACAACTTTAGGTAGAAACCGGGTCAATACATAATCTATCAAAATCACAAAGATGATTGTTGGTATTAAAGAAAGACGTCATGGACCTAGTGATGCAATGCACAACCCTTCCCCGCCATTTGAGTTTCTCTCAAAAGAAGCTTGTCTTATTTTTCATGAAGATACACACATAATCTATTGACATCTCACTCCGAGATTGTTGATATTGAAAAGGTGGCAGTCAGATCTAGCCTTTGATTACTAAAACCAAAGTGCACAAATCGAGTCTAGAGTCAAGAGAGATCAAATTATAAATCTCATTAGGACACAATGTCAAAATACACTTGTTGAACACCATTAAGTTCACAAGTTGTAACAAAGAGTCCTACGCATTATCCT
Source organism: Tanacetum coccineum (assembly GCA_026074375.1). NCBI lineage: Eukaryota > Viridiplantae > Streptophyta > Magnoliopsida > Asterales > Asteraceae > Tanacetum > Tanacetum coccineum. Next base: position 20,975 of record BQNB010117006.1, read on the forward strand.
TAAGATCTTGCCAGAACATCCGAGTGATACTGCAAGATTCTATATGAATCAACATCAAACAAGCTCTTGGTAGGTAACTTGCAAGATTATATATGAATCAAGATTATGATAAATGGATATCGATTTGGTCCAGTAAATGAAGTGACAACTTGATCAAAAAGATAGTAACTATCTGATTCACTCTTACCGTGTTATCTGTTTTGAGATGCTCCAGTAACGAGAACGGCTAGTACAGCTGTGAAACCCTGTCAAAAATATTCATATGAATTCTATCTAAT
>BQNB010117007.1:0-19796 GCA_026074375.1 Tanacetum coccineum
ATGATTTCAGGCCGACAATGAAAAATCCACCAAAAAGTCTTTTGGTAGATTTGGGATGGAAAAATCCACTAAAAAGTCTTTTTAAAGTTATAATAAAACTTGTAAATGTATAAATTTTCACTTTTAACTTCATCTAATTTATTTAAAATTAAACCATTAAAGTTTTATTAATTATCTTCTTTTTTTTTCAAGTTTTTGTTTTCACAAACTTGACACATATATTTTTGTGTTTTTTTTTCTCAATCAGATTTCTCCACCAAATTTTTTCAATTGACTAAAATGATTTAATTTTGACTTTTTATTGACCAATCATATCGCACGATTTTTTCTACGTGACAAAATCAAGCATTCTGATTAGTCTAATTTATTTTCATATAGGATTTAATCTGATAGAAAACTCTGAAATGATGTAATTATTTTATTATATAAAAGATCACAAACCCACAAACAAGTATAAGCCCATATAAAACGTTTGTTACGTTTTGAAAAGCAAATCACAAATCACGAACTTAAAAGCCCATGAGTAAGAAACGTTTTTAAATTAAAAAAAGTTAAACTTTCTAATTTATTTCAAAAGTTGTAAACGAAAGAGGTAAACAAATAAGCTAGAAATAAGCTAAAATAAGCCACGAAAAATAAGAGGAAATAAGCTAGATTTTAAGATATGTAAAAACCTTTAAGAACATAAGGCCAAGCCGTGACCTATAAGCTATGAAATAAGCTTTAAAAAGTTAGAAACACAAATAAGCCACGACAAAGTACCTTAAATAAGCTATTTTACTACTCAAATAAGGATTAAGCTAAAGTAAGCTACGTGAATACCTTATAGGCCACAAAAAGGAAACAAAAAAAACTATATCACAAACAAAGAGTAAAGTGTGATTAAAACAATATCACAAAGCAACTTATGCTAAAAACATGGTTGGTGAAAGTTTGAAGTTTGAAAGCAAAAGGATATGCAAACAAGAAAAGAGTAAAGTGTGATTAATCAAAAGTTTATGCCCAAAATAGATGAGAGGATAGATGAAGATTCGTGAAGGAGACAGTAGTATAAACGATATCCCAAACAAAAGATAGAATGATACGTATATTGCTCAACCTCTGGTTCATGCACCCGACCCAAGCTAATATTACGTTATTGACCCTGGACCCATGATGAATGGGCCATAAAAACGACGATCATGATACAATACTGGGCTTCCAAGGCCCAATGGTACTAACTGTGCGCGACGAGTGTGAAGGCCCTGACATATGGAACTATCACGACGAGAGGATGTAGGCCCATGGGCCCTCAAGCCGCACACGTGCGCAAGGTACTAGAAAACCCGATACGAACGAGTCATAATCAGAGTGGGTTCCACGTAGTTACCAAAAAAAATAACGACGAATCTGCAACGAATAAACGGGAGACCTCTCGGATACTAAAACTAATTTAATGGGACAAGCCCATATAGGGGTTTGGGTGAGGATATATGCTACGGGCACGGTGGCACGCTCGGGCTCGTCTAACTGAGCGGTGTACTTCGTGTTAGTCCTCGTCAGTGCGTCCCCTCGGACACGAATATGTCTGACTAAAACCCTGATACCGATTCACTTACTTCTTACGCCGGGAGGGATGAATCGTGGGGTCGTTCAGAGTACAAATGGCTACCACGTGTAAGCGCTACAAACTGTTGTGTAGGTGCATGCGGTTGATATTTCTTTATGATAGGGAGCGTGACGAACAGAGTTCCTCTATCTGTCATAGAAAACATCCACACAACTGTAATGAGTTTCCAGGTGTGTATCTTAACACGTTAATGTTATATTAGGCCCAACACCATACTCGACTCGGTTCCATTTAGTTCTCTCAATCACATCCGCAGACAAACATCCTGTATACATACATCTAACATTAGCACGATCTGGGAGTTCACATCCAACTTCTCACACTTAGGGACTACACTAGACAACTTAGACACCAGGCACTAAATCTGCATTCAATCAACAGCTACATGAGAGCTTATTTATATATTTGTCATCTACTTCGACTACTACATCCACAGCGGCATGTGATTGGTGTATATCATCGATAGATATACGACACCAGGATGAGAGATAAAGTTATGAACTAGTGGAGTTATTGTTATAGGTACAACAAACATGTTATAGAGACTGAACACAGACAGCCTCACCGTCACCTAATTCCCTGTTGTGTTACAGAAATTGACAATCGCACAACCTAATCATATCTTTTGTTATAACAGATCCTTCGATCATTGTTTCTACTGACTAATGGAGATGACATGAGTGTTTTACATACCATCATAATATTTGTATCTAGTATAGATAGAACATGTGCTTGCTTGTGTACTTAACCAGTAAAGGTACCGTCACTTATGACCCTGAGGCTCCCTATGTAAGAAATAAAGCCTGGTCACACAGAACGCGCGTTCAACTATTATACATATCTATTGGCAAACTTTCACAATTGTATGTTATCAATTAAACACAACAAGAGAGTTATTATCACATAGAATTCTCTTACATTTACTATCATACTCTACGGAGAGTCGTATCTCAATATAACATCGGAGATTTAAGACTATCTAGTCTCTCTTGTAGAAACCTAAGAAAACTTACACATAGATACCACGGTCAAACAACAATTCTCGGAGAAACGACCACACTCTATTCATCTCACGGGAGTGAATCATCATATACTCAAGATGGTTATTCTTACATTGTAAAATTCTTTCTCTTGTTATATATCACACTGTGTGTTCATTTTATGACCTCTCTTCGCTTCTGAGACAACTATTAGACAATACGTATTTCCTCTACATCAATACATGTCTTGATCGATATACAAACAACACAGCCGAAGGTAGAAAAAAGATAACGGACCGACCCGGGCGAAAGTGGGCGAAACGAACCAATTTTATATTTTTTATAAAAAAGTTATTTATTTATTACAAAAGATATATTAAATAATTTATAAAAAAACAATACTTTATTCATTATTAATATTAAAACCTTATACATATAAAGGACTAAACTTAGGGTGTCGACTATCGACCCAAATTATTTCGAACTAAATGTCGACCCAAAAATTGGCGCCCGACCAAAGTCCAAATATCATTCAACACTTACGTTTCCCATTTAGTGGGGGGGTGTTTTATAATATGTTTAGGGTGGTGGGGTTTTGGTTTTTATGTGGTGGTAAAATTGTAGAACCAAACTATAGATGTAGTTGGTGTCTCGAAAATTCGAACCTCCCCAAATTTCAAGTCTGGGGGGACCTACAAGTGTCGAAACTTAATACCTACCTACTTACCTAAAAACCATGTAGTAAATAAGCTTCAATGAGTGGGGCCTGAACGACACAATGTTGAAACGTTCTAATAACTGGCGCCAAAGAAACCGTGCATTAGCGTTGTAATAACCTAATTAAGCAATAATAAGGGATTATGATTTACTGTAGTAGTTACAAGTAACGTAGTGAGACGTATGACGTGTGCCCCCACCCATGATTGTTTCGAGGGGTTGAACACCATCAGGTTGTCTTCTTGAGAAAAAAAAAAAAAAAGAACACGAAAACATCACACCACCCATGCTTCTGTAGCAAAAGCAAACTATGCCTTAAAACAAAATAATAGTACCATAGCGAATTGGTTCCAGTAGCATGAAACGAAACCTTTATTTATCAATTATCCAAAGAAAATGGGATTGCCATTAACCCTGAAGCAGAAAGTGAACTTCCATAAGACCTTTTTCTTCTCTGGTTCCATCTCCGGAGGTCCAAAAGCTCCACATCAGCTATCAAAACACAAATCAACGATGATAAATAATATCAATGAGGGATACAAAAAATTAAACAAAAAACGATATGACAGTATGAAATAAAAAATGGTAAAAAGTACATAACAGATTGACGCACATGAATGGCTTGAGTAAATTTGGAGTTCAATTCATGTCTGCTATGCAGCCAAAGCTAGGACAGTAACCATGAAAGTGAATAATCCATTAGACTTGTAAGAAGATGAATCAATGGTGAATATCTGCAATAAGAAGAGCAATCCGGAACGACATGCCTGCATAGCAATGAATGAAGTCAATAAAACCTAGATAATCCATGACCAGCTTGGCAATCTGCAATGCCCAAATACCTTCTAAAGAAAGTAGAAAAACCATTATCAAAACAAAACCATAATCTTGGCAAAATATTGAAAGAACGTCTCCATTGTTCCTCTTATAATAGCAATATTTGCGCAAGGGACATAAACCACACCATGCGATTTCAACAAAATGTATTGATGTACAAAAACCAGATTAATTAGATAGATTATGGTAACGATCAATATTACAAGTGAACAATATACATAAAAATTGTTTATTATTAATTCCAACTTCAACAATTCAATCAACTTTAATCATATGTCTTTCAGTCCTTCTACTCAATATACTCATAAGTTACCCATATGACCAAATAATAACAATCCCAAACATCAAAACATGTAACCTAATGGAACAATTTTGTATGAATGGCTATTTGTAGCAAACATAAATGTCTTGGACATCCTTGGTCCAATACGGATACCTAAACTAAACCTTCATTAGAGGTGTTTGTTAAAGCAGCTTATTTTGTGCTTTATAAACTTAACTGATTTCGGCTCATGTTTCTAATTTCGGCTTATATAAGTTGATATAAGCTGCTGCTCGCATAACATTATTTGTTTTTTGGCATATGTTTCATAAGCCTCCAATTCTCCGATTACTATCTCACGCGGCTTCTGTTTTGAGAACTTTTTTCATTTGGGCATATATAATTTTATTAAAGATATATAAACCATAAATAAGCTCATAATTATAAGCTCAAATCAAACAAGCTCGTAAGCCCACATATAACAATAACCATTAGTTTGTGGGTTTATGAAGCTTTGAGCGTGTATTTTATTGCAGCCCCTAATTTTCTGAGCTTATTTTTAAGACTTGTGCGGGCTATGTATTGAAAAGTCAAACATAGTATGATAAACTTACAAGTCAAGTCTCAGAATTAATCTAATAACCTAAAAAAAATGAACAAAATAACTGGTAAAAATTACCACATATAAGATTTCAAACAGAACACGGGACGGCAAGTGGAGAGTGGAGTATAGCTAATTTGGATAATAATTGCACATTGAGGGTTATATAGTGAATGAGCATAACTTAGTATACTGCTAAAATGAAATGAGGAAAACAACTCATACAGAAGATTGATATATCGAATTTAGATAGATCAAAGAACTTGGTAGATCCCGTAGTCTCCCGTTATCCGAAAATCGCGAAACAACCTGCTTAAGCTGAGATTTATCGAGATTAGAGAGAACAAAGAACTTGGTAGCGTCGTCTCCGGTTATCCGACCGTCTCCATCTGTATTTATACAAAAAAGAGAAATAAGTAAGGGGGTGTTTGTTTCGGCTTATATGAATCAGCGTAGTTGAACCACTGTTGATATATTTTCTGATCATCTTTCGAACAAACACCCATCGTAGTTCCTCCTCCTCCTCCTCCTGTTGTTGTTGATGATACTATCACCATTTACTGACTGCTTTTGAGTTTTATACTCTTATTATTTTTGTTGTTAGTGTTTTAGATAAGAATGGGGTTTTTGAAAATTTGAATTTCAGTATATTGCGCTTTCTGTTTCCTTGTTTTCTTATACGGCTCATTTTTTAATTATTATAATTTTTTTCATTTTGTGAGTTGTTTTTTTTTACTCACAAATACATGTAACATTCACATTTAAATACAATTTAGAGTTAATTACATGGTTCGTCCTTGTGATTTAGGCCAAATCTCTGATCTCGTCTCTATTTCTTTTTTCTTGCATGAATCGTCCTTGTTAGTACAAAATAAGTGTAGGGTTTAGAATAGGGCTCAAATTATACGTCGGATCGAGTTCCCGAATGATTTGAGCATTAGATCTTGTACTAGAGCAAAAGAAATAATGATTTCCTGCACAATCAAATAAACTGTTAGTCTTACTGTAGGGACAAACCCCACGGTTAGACTTTGGCGTGAAAGTAAGTAAACATGTAGAGAGAGAAAGTATGTGTATGTAGAGTGAGAAAATCGTACTGTTCATTGTATCAAAAAGTCCCTTTTTATAGGCGAATGAAATATTAGGGTTTCCTAATATTTCATTTGTTTCGTTAGTGGCCAGAGTGGGTCCCTTGTCGGGCAAGGTTTCGCAGTAACCGTGTGTACGTACGCGTGTGTTTTCATTGGACAGAGGTATCCTATAGTTAGGTTCGCATCTATTTTGCTGTGTCCGGGCCATATCCAATGCAAATTGGGCTTAGTCTCGGTCCCTGACTTGTTGATGTTGGGCCCAGAAGCCTAAGTGATAGTGTGGCCCAAGCCCGGAGGCTCGGTATGCCTACTATACGTCATCAAGTCCCCCCAGTCTAGTTTGATATAGCCTGCGGACCATGTCCTGCGTGCGGTGATCAATGCTAGAATTCGATTTCATTAGTATGGTTTGCCGCTTCCGTGATCACATGTCTTCTCCGCAAAGCTTCCTTATCAAGTCGGTGACGTGGACCGATGTCGTCTTTTTATTTTGATGTGACGTATTTACAGCTGTTTTAACTGCTCCCTAGACTAAACTCAATCGTTGATCATATAATTTGATCGCACGTGGCATCATCTGGCTGTGGGTAGGTATAAATATACCAAGGGTATAAATACCTCCTTTTGTTTTTACTGTTTCCTTTTCTACAATTCTACTTTCCACCATTGTTGATTTCTTCAAGCTTTTCATCTTTAGCATACGTCCGCACATCGTTTTCTTCCTTTTTAGGGTTTTTCAAAATTCAGGTTAGCATTTCCCTTAACTCGAACTCCCAAATGGCTAATTTTTCTGCTAAATATTCTATTATGACCCAAGAGATGGTAGATAGCTTTTGCGAAAACTTTTATATTCCGGCTGAGGTTCCCACTGCTGTAGGGCGTGATAAAACTATTGCCCAGTTCCTAGCCGGTAAAGTAGGCGTATATACTAGGATTTTTGACATTTGTGGTTATAGGATTCCGTTTACAAATTTTTTTATGGTGGTCCTTAAATACTTCCGTGTGCATATTTCTCAATTATCGCCTTTTAGCGCGGCCCGGGTGTCCTATTTTGAAGTTCTGACGCGTGTACTCGACTTTTCCCCCTCAATGACCGTGCTCCGCGCTTTCTACACCCGTACGTTTAGTGACGGGTTGTTTTCCTTTGCTAAACGTTCTACTTCAGCTCAGTCTTGTTTTCCAAAACCCCCGGATTCCATAAAAAGTTAGGCGAACCACTTTTTCTGGGTTGACTCTTACGTATTTCTCATTTTTGTCCCTTTATATACGGGAGGTGTCCTAAAAAAGGACCCGACTCCCCACCTTACTGCTCGTCAAGATCAAACCATTAAACTTCTTGAAAGCCATAAGACTCGTTTTCGCCGGTATCCAGAGTGCTTCATATGCCTTGTGGGTTTGAGCCTATACTATCCTTTTGACGACAATTCTTATCCGGCTTTTGAGCGTCCTGACGGAACGGGTGGGTATTATTTCCTTTTAGTAGTGGTACTTTTATATTATAAAGCCTCATTACTTGATGTTTATTTTACAGATATGGGCTTGTTGGATTTTATCAAGAATATTGACCCTCGGAAGGTCCGGGCAGTGGAGGTTCAAAAGGGAGATGATCAGGTGACATTTCTAGAGAGTACCCGACATTGCTTCATGCCCCTGTGATTCCTGCAGCTGGGGGTAGTAGTTCTGTTACGGCCACGGAGATTCCTGCTCTGACTGAAAGAGGGCAGGAAGGTGTTACTGAAGAGAATGCTTATCTGGAGTTAGCGGACCCGGATGAGGGTACGACCATGGTGAGGTAGAGTGATGAGGAGGTTCTTACGGAGCAACCTAAAAAGATTAAGAAGAAAAGACTGATAAAGAAGAAGTTGAGGACGGATCACCCTTCTATTGCTTCCAGTACCGAAGGTAAAACCCTTGCTAGTTTGGAGCAAATTATGCCGGCAGGCTCTCGTTTGTTGGCCCGGGAACAGTCTGCTACTCCTTCTGTTGCCCCTCCTCAAGAAATTGAAAGTTTTGTGGATTTATCTGCCCAAGCGAGCCTTCAAATTTGTACTACTGTAGGGAGGTATGTATACGCATCCTTAAGTACTTTATGAATTTCTGCACCATTTCCTAATTGTTGATTTTTTGTTTATCCTTACAGCTCTAGCACTTTGAGTGCTCCGGTAGATACTGCCGCTGCCACCACGACCTCCACCAAGGCCAAGCTCGCCGCGGATGTTAATCTAGATCTGGCTGGTCCTTCCCAGCTTGAGGAGTCGGAAGGGTCTGAAGATTCTTTCTATGAGCTCGCTACTCTATACCCTTCCGAGGCGAAGCGTTGGTATGTTCCTAGGTGGAACATTACTAATGATTCGTTGTTGGACGATGGCTTTTCCTGCCGTACCCTGGTGGACTGCATTGCTCCCCCAGCCTTCTTCTATGCTCTTCGTTCCATGGACTGTGATCAATTATATACGGAGTTTAATGTAGGGGCGGCACAGCAAATATGCCTTGGGTCAGAGGTGAGGTCCCGTGCGGAGCATGAGTTGGAGCTTAAGGAAAAACTCAATGCTAAGTATGCTGCACGTGGTAAGTTGTTGGAGGAGAAAGACTCGGAGATCTTCAGGTTGAAGTCTCCGTGACCAAGTTTCTTCCCTGTCTGGGGAGAAGTCTGCTTTGACTGCGGAGGTGTCAGCTCTCAAGGTTGTCATTACTCAGAAGGATCATGACATCTCCTTGGTTAATTCCCATGCCACTCATCTTGAGTCTGCTCTTAATGATGCCCAGGTGGCTTGCATCGAGGCCGGGACCAAGATTACTTCGTTGTCGTTAGAGCGTGACAGGCTTGCCTCTGAGGTATGTTCGCACCTTTTATTCTGCATGTATATATATATATATATATATATATATATATATATATATATATATATATATATTCTAACAAGTGTTCTTTCTTTTGTAGGTTTCTTCTCTGCGTGCTGGTTTTAAGGTTTTCAAGGAGAAAATGGAAATTCAGCAGGAAGAGCAGGCTCAGGAACTGTATAACCGTGTGGCCGAGCTTGAGGCACACGTGATGGATGTCTTTGGCCATCTGGAGGGGGAATTTTATCCCACCTACTTGACTCTTTTGGCCGGAAGGAGGTGGATCCTGACCCATGGAATACAACTTGCTCTCCCTAAGTGCTTGAAATCTTCAGAGTACCAGGGTATTCTTGGTCACGCTTTGGGCTGGGCTGTTGATTTTGGCATGCAAGAAGGTTTAAATGTCGGTCATGAGCATGAGGTTGCCGGGAGAAGTCTTTCTGCGGTTGATGCTTATAACCCGAAGATTGCCAGTGTAGATTATGTTAACGCGGTTAAGGCCCTTGAAGACGCGCACTTCCCCTTGGTGGATCTGTTTAAATCCAAAAAGGATGCCGGGATGGATGAAGTTCTTAATTGCTTTCTTCTGGACGGACCCCTTGCTAAACTTCTGAAAGCTGCTTCCTTACAACCGTGCATTGAGCAACTTTCTATTCCCATTCATCATGCCGATGATAAAACGGCCGTCGGGGAGACCTCCCTATCTTTTGCATTGATGAATGTGCATGCTCGTGCTGAGGGGGCCAAGACGCACGCCGTGGCTCTTCACCAACTGATGATGGAGATAGTCCCCGCGCCCCTGTCTTCCCAGACTTGGGTGGGTGAAGCTAGTATTTCCGCGGCCCCTCTCTCTGTTGAGGATTATGCTGAAGAAGACACAGATGAAGCCTTGGGAAGTGTTGTTGCCGTCCCCAATCTTGAGCGTTGTTGCCTTTAGTTTTATCTTCATGCCATGACCGCACGTGGTCTGCTGTTGTATCTTGAACACTTAATCTTTTCTCTTTTTTGTATGCCATGGCCGTATGTGGCTATTTCTGTTTGCGACCTGTATGTAATATGAATATTTGTTTTTTTACCGCGGCCTTGTGTTTGCCTTTTTGTTGCGGTTTCTAGCTTATCATGTTAAACATGTTTTTAGGTGGATGCTGGTGCGTCCGTCTTATAACAAGGAAGTTTTTCACAGGTTATAATATTGCTACCTTTTTATTATTACTGTTGTACGTTCGTAATAGATAGTCTTGTAAATATTTGTAGGTTATTCTCCCGGTGTCGGGTTTGCAATACCTCTTATACACCCAAGCTAATTTTGAGGTTGCTCAACCTTTTATTATCCGGGATAATATTATTGTGGAGCGTGGCTCCTTGCGTGCGCGTCTTAATAGTTGATATAACTTTGCAAAGTAATAATAATTTTAGGACTTTAAAACTGGTGAGGGTAGCTAATCCCTACTTTTTTATTAATATGCAAAAGACATTACAAAATAAAGAGAAATTAAAATACTGCCCTCCGGAGCATCATACGTGCCGGGCGGATGCTTACACTTCATGTATATAACACTTTTTAAGATTGCAGATGTTCTATGTTCGCGGAAGTTCATTTCCATTACGATCTTTAAGCTTATAGGCTCCCTTTCCTAATGACTTCGTAACTTCATATGGTCCTTCCCATTTAGGGCCAAGTTTTCCTCCGTCCTTGGCGTGGCTTGCATCATTGCTACGGTAGACCATGTCCCCCGGCCTGAAGTTTGTGCTTCGGACTTTAGAGTTGTAGTACTTTTCCATCTTAGCTTTACTTTTTGCCTCTTGAATTGCTGCTTGTTCTTTTTTTTCTTCTATAAGGTCCAAGTTTATTTCTAAGGCTTCGTCATTCTTCGTCAGGTCTACTTCCGCAGTCCGGAGTGTTGGCATGCATATCTCTGCTGGTATGACTGCTTCCGTGCCGTATGTAAGTGAAAACGGTGTCTCTCCATTGCTTGATTTTATCATGGTGTGGTGTACCCATAGGACGTGTGAGAGTTCTCATATCAAATCCTTGCTTCTTTCATCCAATCGAGCTTTGATTCCTTCTCCCAGACTCTTGTTTGCTCTTTCGACCAAGCCATTTGCTTGTGGGTGCTTCACGGAGGCAAAACACTGACGGATACACAATTTTTCGCACCAGTATTTGAATGGGTTATCATGGAACTGCTTTCCATTATCCGATACTATTTCCCCCGATAGGCCAAATCTACAAACAATGTTGTCCCATATGAACTTCTTCACTTGATTGCCCGTGATAGTCGCAACAGGCTTTGCTTCAATCCATTTGGTGAAGTAGTCAATAGCTACGATTAAGAACTTGACTTTGCCTGGTCCTTCCGGGAAGGGTCCAGCTATGTCGATTCTCCATTTATAGAATGGCCACGGAGACGTAATAGGAGTTAAGTTTTGTTGCGGATTTCTTGGAATGGGACGATGGATTTGGCAGTCATTGCATTCCCTTATTAGTTTTCGTGCATCCGTGTGCATTATTGGCCAGTAATATCCCGTTCGGATGGCATTGGCGACCACAAATCTAGGACCGGAGTGCATGCTACAGGATCCTTCGTGTATTTCTCTAAGGACGTAGTTTGCTTGAAGTGGTCCGACGCACCGGAGCCACGGTCCCAAGAAAGATTTCTTGTATAGAGTTCCATTGATCATGGTGTACCGGGATGCCTTGCGACGTACCACCCTTGCTTTCTTTTTGTCTTCCGAAAGGATTTCCTTTGTAAGGTATTCGCATATGGGTGTCATCCATGTTTGCCCTTCCTCCTCCACTATAGCGAGGACCTCCTTCTCATGTATAGACCTTTCCTTTAATTCCTCCATAAGTACTTGTTTGTTGAGGTATGCGAAGCTTGTAGATTCAATCTTGCTTAGGGCATCCGCCTTCTTGTTCTCGCTCCGCGGTATTTGTTTGATGGAGAATTCCTTGAAGTTACTTGCGAGCGTTTTTACTTTTTCCAAGTACTGAACCATTCCTGACTCCTTTGCTACGTAAGAGCCATTGACCTGGTTTGCTACAAGGCGAGAATCTACATTTGCTTGAAGGTTTTTTACGCCCATTTGTTCTGCGATCCGGAGACCGGCTATGAATGCTTCATACTCAACTTCATTGTAGGTAGCCTCAAACCTAAACCTCATGGCGTACGTGAATTCAACTCCTTCCGGATTTGTCAATATCAGCCGGGCTCCGGAACCATCTATACAGGATGACCCATCTGTAAACAAAACCCATGGTTCCGGTAATTCTTCTGGCTAGGGATGGCAAAAGCACCCGAAACCGATGGGGAAAACCGAAACCCGAACCGGTTGGGTCGGGTTCGGGGGCGGGTTGGCGGGTTCGGATGCGGGTACGGGTATTGATAAAAGAATTTAGCCGGGTACGGGTTCGGTGACGGGTTTTGATAATACCCGCCCCGATTACGCGTACCCGTATCCGTTTACCCGAATTCGTACCCGCATTATTGTTGTTATAATTAATTAAAGTATATATATTATTACATATAATTTATATCATTGTATTTTTTATATAACTATTTCTATTATTTAACACATTTGAATGTTACATAAATTATTCGAAAGCGCTAAATCGTCTAATACGGTATTTGTTTTCTTTAACTTTTAAAAAATTTGAATATATAAGGGTGTTTTGCTTTATTTTTCGATAATTTTAGTGTGACTTAATCTTGATACCCGTCATTTTTTTATAAAAATATTCAATTAGGAATACCCGATACCCGCGGGGAAACCCAAAAAACCGATGGATAATATTAACCGGGTACCCAACGAGTAATGGGGCGGGTACGGATGTGGATATTATAAACGGGTGCGGGTACGGGTATACTAAAACCCGACCCGAACCCGACCCGTTGCCATCCCTACTTCTGGCTCTGCCATGAGTTTGTCCGGGGATTCTTCATCTGGTCGCTCTACGATAAAATCTGCCAATATTTGCCCTTTGATCGATGTCCTTGGCCTGTATTGGATGTCATATCCTTCTAGCTCAAATTTCCACTTTAGCATCCTCCCGTTGATCTTTGATTTTGACAATAATTGCTTTATCGGCTGATCTGTAATTACAACAATTGTATGTGCCTGGAAGTACCTTTTCAGCCGTCTACTTGCACTGAGCAAGGCTAATACCAATTTTTCCATGGGGGTGTAGTTAATCTCCAGCCCTCGTAGGACACGGCTCACAAAGTACACTGGCAATTACTTGCCTCCCCTTTCGGTCATTAAGACTGCGCTGATAGCTTCTTTGGCCGCGGCTAGGTATATGATTAGCTCTTCCTTTTCCTTTGGTGCAGTCAACATTGGGAGTTCCGCTATGAGTTTCTTTATCTATTTGAAGGCTACTTCGGCCTCCTGATTCCATTGGAAATCGCTCTTCTTTGTGCACTTCTTCAGGGGTTTGAAGAGCGGCAGTGATTTTTTAGCTGACTTTGACAAAAATCTGTTTAAACTAGCGAGTTTCCCGTTCAACTTTTGTACGTCCTTAAGGTATCCCGAAGACGGTAGGCTAAGGACCGCGTCTGCTTTATCTTGGTATACTTTCACTCCTTCAGCGTTTACTTTGTAGCCCAAAAACATTCCCTCTTGCATTCCGAAGGTGCACTTTTTTGGATTTAGCTTCATATTTATTTGCCGGAGAGTTTTGAATGTTTCCGCTACGTCTCGGATAATTTCTTCTTCCGTATGGCTTTTTATGACCAAGTCGTCAACATATACTTCCAGGTTACGTCCGATCTGCTTTTGGAATGCTTTGTCTACTAAGCGTTGATAGGTTGCCCCGGTATTCTTTAGGCCGAACGGCATCTTTGTGTAACAGAATATCCCTTGGCTTGTGATGAATGCTGTTTTTTCTTCATCTTTCTCTGTCATTTTGATTTGGTGGTACCCTTTGTATGCGTCCAGGAAGCACTTAAAAGGGTATCCGCAGAGAGACTCTGCTTTTCAATCTATCTCCGGCAAAGGATAACCATCCTAAGAGCATGCTTTGTTTAGATCTTTAAAATCCACACACATTCGCTAGCTCCCATCGTGTTTCTTGACCATGACTGGGTTAGATAGCCAACTCTGATAATGGACTTCTTTTATGATTCTGACATCTACTAGGTTCTCCGCTATGTCCTGGGGGACGCCCGTCATGTCTGCTGGCTTCCAGGCGAAAACATCCAGATTTTGTCTGAGCAAAGCACATAGTTCTTTACGTCCCTTTTCTGTTAGGGTAGATCCTATGGCTATTGTTTGCTCAGGGTACTCAGGATGAATGACCACTTTTATCTTCTCCTCCAACCTTTGTTCCTTTGCGTTCTTTTTTTTTTTTTTTTTTTTTTTTTTTTTTTTTCTTTCTTCTGTAAGGGGTAGGATCACTTTGGGCTATTGTCTGCTCGGGTATTCAGGATGAATGGCCACTTTTATCTTCTCCTCTAACGCCTGACTGGTCACGGGGTGTTATGTGCTAGGTCCGGAGATCATTGCACATTCCATCGGGAGGTACTATGATGCTTCGTATCGTGACGTTCCTCCTTTTACCCGGGATTTTTATACATTCCGTGTGCCGTGATGGTACGACACGGATCTTTTCTTATACCCCGTTCTTAATATTAATTTCCATTGTGTTGAGATGGTGACCCCCCCCATGTATAACCATGATGTTCATCCATGCGGAGTGGAATGCTCTTCGTCACTATTCTTTACTAGTAGGGATTTATGTCTATCGGCTAATGGTTTCTCTATCATAATCCTATGAGTGATGTGGTAGATAGGGATCATCTCGGCTTCTATTTTTGGCCCCCCGGAGCTGACGAAGCATTGTTCGTATAGAACTTTGTTGGGGACGCACGTCCTCCCGTCCATGTCATGTCGGTGTACGTAAGATGCCATATTTTCAGCTTCGATGATCATTGGTCCTTCCGTTCCGTCTTCGCTCCTAAAGACGGAAAGGAGATTATTATCTCTGGAGAGAAACTCTGGGTGACCCTTTGTTTGGCGACCCTCTCCCATGGTTGAATCATCAAGATGGCTAGGGGCTTGTCTTTTTCGGCCGTTTCCCCCTTCTTTTGTGCCTTTGGCTTATCGCTCTGCTTTAATTCTTTTAATGAATTGCGGCAATTTGGCTGACTTGATTCATCTCGTCTATATGCTTCTCAAGCTGCATGCATTCGTCCGTTACTATGCACCCGTATCCAAGGGGAATTTCTGTATTTGTTCGGAATCCCTTTTTTCTCAGGAGTTAACATTGGTGGTGGAGCTTGAATTTTCACTTTTTCTAATGCGAAAATTCTTTCGGGGTTTTCGTAAGGAGTGAAAAACATATGGCTTCCGATTCATTTTGCTTATTTTTAAAACCAATAACCCCCCCCCCATTCTTTAATCTTGGCATGTTTCTCATTCTGGTTGGTTTCCCCGGCGTGGGTGCACTTTTTCGACTATGACTGAATGCGGCATCTTCCCCCTTGCAGAAATGACGTAGTCTCCATGTTCATTTCGTCCATGACCTCGGGTATTTCTCGTATTAACGCTTATCAGCTCGGGGTGGGTATACGTGCAAACATCAACTCCTTACCACGAACAACAATGAATCCGGAGATCTTCATGCATTCCGGCGCTCCTTCCACATCCAGGATTTCTGCTTTGTATCTTTCCATAAAGTCCTCCGTGGATTCTCCATCTCTTTGCTTGATATGATGTATCTCCACCGGATCCTTGATGTGTTTTGTTTGTTGGAGATAATTTTTCCTGAATGCTGTTCTCAAATCTTCATAGCTGTCAATGGATTCCCTTGGGAGTTTGTCGAACCAGACTCTAGCATTTCCAGTGAGCGTTGAGTTGAACATGTGACACCATGTTGGCATTGCCCACCTCTCTGTCTTTGCCACGGCCTGGAATAGCTTTAAATGATCTTCCGGATCCCCGCTTCCATCATATGTCTTGACGTGGCTGGGCATCCTTGTCCTTGGGAAATTGAAATGCCGGATACGAGGTGTGAAAGGGTTTCTTTCCTCACATGTCCAAGGCTGAGAGAGATCATCTTCGTAGGTGTTTGACCTGTGTCTTCTTGATTTGGACTTCCAGTGACCTCCCTCACTGTCTTCACTCTCCGAATGTCCGCCAGTTTCCCGGGACGACGTGCCCCTATGATGATGCTTCCTTGGTTGCACCTCGGTTTCCTTTTCGTGGGAACCCTGATGGCGGCTGTCAGAACGTGCAGATGCACTTCGTTCTTTTCCTCCCAACCTATTGAACACACCACCCTCCTTCCGCGGCCTGGGCCTAGGTGAAGGAGGTCTGTTTTGTTTGAGTCTTTTGAAGACACTAGCAACCGGTGATGAGCTTCGGGAGCGCCTATTTTCATGCCTCATTTTTGGCTCTGTTTTGGCGGTTGGCGTCTTGGATTCGGAGTAATGCGACTCTTCATGATTTCTTTGATTTTTTCCGGTCTCGTTGCTGTAGAGTAGGCGTGCTTTTACCGCATTAAGCTTATCTTGCTGCTCTATTTCTTTTTGCATCTTTTCGGCAATGAGTGGCAAAAGTTGGTGGTAGTTTTTGTCGCATAATTCTCTTAGGACCTCGTCAGGCGTAGGCTCTTCGAGACCTTGTGGGCCACTTCTTCCCCCAGTGTTCCGTACGGCGGACGTGGGAACGGTCTGGGTATGTTCGTGAGTGCTCATGAGTATTTTAGAGAACGTGGTTACGTTGCGGTATCACGGATGGCGCCACTTGTTAGTACAAAATAGGTGTAGGGTTTAGAATGGGACCCAAATTATGTGTCGGGTCGAGTTCCCGAATGATTTGAGCATTAGATCTTGTACTAGAGCAAGAGAAATGACGATTTCCTGCACAATCAAATAAACCGTTAGCCTTACCATGGGGACGGACCCCACGGTTAGACTCCGGCGTGAAAGTAAGTAAACATGTAGAGAGAGAAAGTATGTGTATGTAGAGTGATAAAATCGTCATGTTCATTGTGTCAGAAGATCCCTTTTTATAGGCAACTGAAATATTAGGGTTCCCTAATATTTCGCTTGTTTGGTTAGTGGCCAGGGTGGGTCCCTTGTCGGGCAAGGTTCCGCAATAATCGTGTGTACGGACGCGTGTGCTTTCCGTGGACGGAAGCATCCTATAGTTAGGTCCGCGTCCGTTTTGCTGTGTCCGGGCCGTGACCAATGCAGGGTTGGGTTTAGTTTCGGCCCATGATTGCTAAGTTGGGCCCAGAGGCCCATGTGATAGTATGGCCCAAGCCCAGAGGCTTGGTATGCCTATTATACATCATCATGTACCATCCGGTTGATAGTGCGACAACTGGTGTGTCATCTGAGTGGTAGTGTTCGTCACAAGCTGATGGACCACCACCATCACCACCCTTTTGGAAACTGTTAAGTGTAAGTGTAGCTTTAGTACCACTTGTCACAGGAGGTGAACATGTGTACGTGGTATAGAACTTACCCTGGACACAACAATCTGAGTCATTCTCACGGTTGCATTGTCCAGCTCGTGGTTTTTTTCCCCGGACACCACCACTTGGTTTGCAAGTCTGAGCCTTTATTTCAAATGAAGATGCGGCTAGTAGAGCTATGAGAACAAGTAAGCAGAAGCTCTTCATTTTCTATATATTAATGTGTGTATCTTTCCACAGCTATGTTGAATGCATTGTAAGGTAAAGCGAGTTCTCATTTATAGATAGCGGGCTCATCAACAAGCCTAAATTGCGGTCTTAAAAAGACGAACGGACATATATAGTACTATTATACTTTTTGATATGGGACGTTTTCTGGGTAAAATGATAGTATTCTGCTTGCACGTTCGATCCTTTACCAACAACGTACATAATAGTCTACTCTTTAGTTGAATACAAGTTTGTCCAGTCTTGTAGTCATATAGTAGGCTCATACTTTGTTTTTATCTAAGAAAAAGACTCTTTAATACATCTGTCACACTCTTAAATTTTAAGGCTCGATTAAAACTGAAATCACTTAACTTTGGTAATCCAAGTCCGTTCGAAATAACACTTTTACTCTTCCAACGGTCTCCTTTTTTTAGTTAATTAGTGGTTTTCTCGCATTCAAGACATGAATTATAACCTTGTTCCAAACATACACTTATGACATTAGTTATACTAATGATTCAGTGAACAGCCGGATCGCTTTAGGTTCATGGGATATCGCTTCAGCATGGTTCGGACTAGGACCGTTTCCCTAAAACTACTATGCCTGAAACACATTTGTTCATTCTACATTCTTTAAGTACTTTTTGTAAAAACTTACTCTTTCTAAGCTGCGGGTTAGAAACATTAGTAATTGTTGTAAGCAAGGACTTTTGCTCGTGTGTTGCTGCGGATTATAAGAGTGAACATTTATAGCTGAATTAGAAACTAATATAGTAATTCAAGTTCATGTGAAAACCAAATTTCTTCGCAAGTAATGGTACCTATTTTGAGCTTGTTGCAAATGTTGTCAAACCATTCTATTTGATCTTAGATAACTTTTGGAAAGACTTGTGACAAAGTAAATATAGGCTTTTTTGATAGTTTAGTCGAGCATCAAATTTACAAGTTATTTTACGACTTACAAATATTTTGATCAATACTATTTGAGTAAGTCTACAAATGTTTTGATCATGAATTCATGATAAATACTTCAGTAAGAAATAAGTCTTCCAGTGATATGAGTCAATCCAGCCCAATCTAACAAGTCTGGCCCAATAGTTTAAATCATTCTCAAAATTTTTATTGTGGAATATGGATCCAGATAGGATAGGGGTGAGCAGAAAAACCGGAAAAACCGGAAAATCCGAATAAACCAAAAACCGAAACCGAACCGAGCCGAAAATAACCGAACCGAATTTGTCAAAACCGAACCGAACCGAACTAAGAATTCGGTTCTTGGGTTGGATATGGGTTTAGCAGTCTGAACCGAGAACCGAACCGAAAACCGAATTTATATAAATATATTTTTTTTTATATATTTATATATATATATAAATCAATAAAATTTTATCCTGATATAAAAAAACACTTTTTATTTTTGAAATAATCTTTTTTGCTAAATATCTATGTATTTTTTCTTTCTTTTTAAATAAATAATATAATTCGGGTTATTCGGGCCAACCCAAAAACCAAACCAAATTCAAATTCGGTTTTCTATTTGATTCTCGGTTTTTTCGGTTTATTAGGTTCGGTTTCAGTTCAGTTCAGTTAAATTCTAGTTCGGTTCGGTTCGGTTCGGTTTTCGGGCTGACCAAAAAAAAATTAACCGAACTAACCGAACCGAATAACCCGATAACCAAACCGATCAACACCCCTAGATCCAAATCTTTTAAAGTTGATTTGCATATGACCAGTATTCCCGTAATGTTATTTTACAAACAAAATAATGAAGTCTTGTGAAAGAACATGACCGATTATGTTTATATCAACATGAGAGGATTACAGTCTCTTTTTTAAACATGTTAAACCGCTATAACTTGGACGTTGTGTTGTTTTTCGTTTAAAAAAAAGAGAAAAGATTTGTAAAAAAGAAAAAAAATGTGTTTTCTTAAAAAAATACGCACGAATCAAACACAAAAGTTGCCTGTTTTTTATGATATGATTAATATACAAATATATTATTAAACTTTTCAAAACCTTCTCTTAATTTATTGAATTTTCATTTTGTTTATTTAAGTTACTGAACTTATAAGAAACATTTTTTAATGTTAATCTGAGTGAATTGAATATATATTTTCGGATAAGTTAAATAACATAAATGAAAAACACAATTTGTCTTAGATCCATTTTCAATCCTTCATCTATTCATCATAATAATCATTCATTAATCTCCAGAAATCCCTTCAA
>BQNB010117008.1:0-21252 GCA_026074375.1 Tanacetum coccineum
GAACGCGTAAAACTCTAAAAATAAATAATGGAATTTATTAAAGTTGAAAATAACCTGAAAATGAGAAATGTTACATAATACATAAAATCATAAGAAAGAAAAGTATGAAGGATTTAAGAAAACCTTAGTGATGATGTAAGAGATGTGAAATGAGTTCTAAACCCGTGTTTAGATTCAAAAATAAAGCTTCCAAGCTTATAACCCAAGATTAGGTTTTCAAAACCCTAATCTTTCCTTTTTCTTCTTATTACTTGAAAATGATGAACCAATGCTTCCCAACACCTTAGAATACCTTAAGTATGTTGTGTATAGGGTTGTATAAACTTAGAAAATCAAAGTATGAATTTTGTTTGGGGACCAAATGTTGCCGTGGGTTTTGAGGGTGCAAAAGGGAGGAAGAAAGTGTAATTTGTTAAGTATGAAAGTATGTAACATTTCTCATGCATGCATGGCTTATTTATAGTATAAATATCTTGCTAACTTAACCCTAGTTACTTTCTAACCCTAGTTAAGTTAAGCATGACAAGTTTGATTAAAGTTGTAAGACTTACTTTATGTAAATATCTAGATATTATGTAAATAAGATGACTATTGTTCTCATCCTCTAAATTTCGGCATTATATGTATATATATAATGTTATTTTTGATTATTTAGGGTATTGGGTATAATCGTGGGTATTTGTTTAGGCGTAGTTAGGTTTTAGAACTTCCGGGTATGCCTAAACGTATTTTATTATGAAACGTAAGAATTTTACGTAGCCAATAAAAATAAAATGAACAAAGTCATTAATTATCCTCATAATAATCATATAACACTTGCTTGATGCAAACATTTAATCGTTTAATGCCCGTTTACATTGTATGATCATTTTCAGTTTACGCGATTTAACTTAAAGTTTACGGTTTAAGAGTAAACGCGTAAAACCCTAAAAATAAATTATGAAATACATAATGTCATACAATGACCTAAAATACGAGGTGTTATAGATATGGATGGTGGCTCGTCTCGAATAGATATCTTGGCGGTCACACGAAGTATAGGTAGGACAGGGTCGGCCGGAGCTAGGTGCTCCTCCTCCTCCTCCTCGTCCTCATCCTCAGCATCATCTCCGACATCATCTCCAGAGGGATCCTCATCCTCCTCCTCATCATCATCATCCCTATTAGCAGGGTAGTCAGCTAGGTCCTCCTCGGGATCCTCATCATCCTCCTCTGGGTCCTCCTCAGGGTCGGACTCAGGGATATACCCTGGTGACAGATCAGTAGGTGAGGCAGCAGCAGGCATTGGCTGCTCCTTAGCCGGGAATATCTCGTCGTCCTCTAGTATGAACTCTAGGTAAACAGCATCTAGAACAAACGGTATGTAAACAGGTGAAGGCGGTGCCTGCTCTGGCTCTTCAGGGCCAAGCACGTAATCAGGCGATGGTGGAACCTTGGGGCCAGGTATGTAGTCAGGCGATGGTGGAACCTGATAAACAGCCATTATGTAAGCATATAGGTCCTCTTATAGTAATATACATTTATATCATAACATGTATATCAATCATGAATAATCAATCATGCATGCATCTAGCCTACCCGACTAATGCACAATTAGTGTATGTATGTCCCGTGAAAACCCCTTTGTATGAATGCAATGTTTGAAAACGATTATAGTCCAGCAAAAACATTTGACCTAGTTCTCTATAACCTTGGCTCTGATACCAATCTGTAACACCCCCAAATTGGGTCACAGCGGAATAAGGGTCCGGGGCGTGTTACTTATCAGATCAATAACACAAGATAATATAAGAACGACCAAAAAGTCGTTTAAAACTGATACATTGGATTTGATAAAGTATTTGTTACAACAGCCCGAAGCTTTACTTGTTTACTTGTTAATATTACAAAGATTTCCAGCCCATAACAGATATACAAAATGTAACGCGACTAAATCTTTATATGCATGACTTTAAAATATAACCACCAATGTATCCTTCGCACCGCGTGCTTAATGACCTCCTAAAAAACATTGCATTTAAAACGTCAACATAAAGTTGGTGAATTTAATAGATTTATATAAATGTATGTGCAGGACCGCAAGACTTTCCCCGTGATAATGCAACAAATGCAGACATCACAAAATGTAATTACATTTTCCTAAGCTCATGACACCGAAGCTTGACATAATTGAATAGAATATATAAATATTGCCTACATTGCCCGTGATGATGTTTAACCCGTAACATCCAACATCCGACATGATATACGTTCGTTTCCAATGATAGCTAGTCACCCGAACGGGGAGGTCAATCCCAAATAGATCTATCTATAATCATTCGCGCTTACATTCCAGTAATTGACAGTTCATGATTCATGGGCATAGTAGGTTATCGCTACTTAGGCAAAACGTAATCATGATAAAATGTACACTTGCGTCCAATTTGTAAAACATGCATATGTTTCTCACCCCAAAAACTTGTAAATTAATAATTGTAAAACATGGGGCTATGAACTCACCTTGAGTGAGTAAATTGATAATAAAATATCCCAAATAAAAACGCGTCACGCTAACGCCCGAATGCAACCTAGTTAATATAGGTCGAATTAGTACTAATTTATATTGCCTAACAATTAACATATGTAATCCTATATAGTTATCATCATACTATCGTTCGGGCTATCATAATTAAGAGGTCATGACATGACGTACGAGGAGTTAGGACACTTTAAATCGTAAATCCAACAACTCATCAATACGCCATCCGAAGAGGCCTCATTATGAAATTCCCTAGTAATATAGCACTTTGATAACTAATAACATATATATATATCTATATAGCTATATCACCATCTAATCGTTTAAGAGAAAATCATATTTATAAAGTAAACGTTTATTATTACGCCTTTAGCAAAAATGACATAACTTTGTCATTTTTAGTCCGTTTCTCGCATTTCTTACGTCCATGCTTTCGTATTAAGATGAGGAATCATAAAATAATATTTTTAGGTTTTCAAGATTCTGGTGTGAATAGTAATTTTACTGTTCATTATAGACTACGTTTTATAAATCGTAAAACCCGTAAATGTCGTATCTTATTCGTTATAGCTTCGTTTTTAGCGATTCTTGCGAGCACGTTTTCGTATTTGAAAGTTTTATCATATTATTGATGTTTACAAAGTATAAGTTACTGCCATGAATAGTAAAATTTATAAAATTTGTTTTATAAAGTATTTAGCGTCGAATACTCGTAACTAGCCTATCTTCTTCGTTATAAATCGGTTTTTCAAGTTCTTTACATGCCCACAATCCTTGGGACATGTAGTATCTTATAAAATCATAAAACATATGTGTTAAATTTGGATTTCAAACAGCCCCTTTTGAATATTTTGCAATAATGTGTTTAAAACTTGTTTTTACAACTTTTTAGCTTAGCCACTTTGCTATAAGTCCATTACAATACTTATTAACTTATGTCATACATATTTTAAGTCTATTAGCTCATGTTTTGTCCAATAGAGTCCATAGTATCAAGAGCACAAGTCCTTGCAATACTTTCACAACTAACTTAATAAGAAAACCATTAAAAGCCCTAATTTGTACTTATACATGTTAATACTTAACCAACATGTTAAAGCACTTATACTTATACATCCCTTTTAACATAATATTTTTATCCATATGACATGTAAATAAGTGTACAAAACAATGATCATAAGTAAAAATTCATTTTACATATTCAAAAGTACCCTAAATGGTGATTTAGCTAAATATAACATATGAACACATAAAGTCTTAGTTATGAATGATTAAACTTCATATATAACCTTGCTTGGATGAGTAGAGAAGAGAATAAGAATCACGCCCTTGTGATTAACAACCTTGGCTTGAAAAATATAGGATGAAAACCCTAATTTTCCCAAGAAACCCTTTCTTCCCTTTTCTTGATTCTTCCTTGCAAATGGTTAACCAACTCTTGAATACACCTTATAAGGTCTTAGGAATGATGTGTGTATGGTTGTATGGTGATAGAAAATCAAAGTATGGATTGGGTAAAAATGTGTTTGAATGCCGTGGGTTATGAGAAAGAGAGAAAGAGATAGAAAGTTTTTGTTTACACCTTGGAAATGATAGTTGTGTGTTTCTTCTTTTGGAACTAGCCTTTTATACACTTGACAAAGTCCAAGGAACACTTAAAGGGTTTCTAGGGAAATTAGTCAAGTGTATGTAAAGGTGTAAGACTTGGTTCCTTAAGATATTTGTTATCTTAGATATTTAGGGCAAGTAGTCATGCACTTAGATATTTGTTGGTCCTATCCTCATGAAATCCGGCCACATAGGCACATATGTGATGATATTTTGGTTATCCTTACCAGTAGGAACTACATACCTACCAGTAGGAACTTATACTCTACCAGTAGGAACTACATACCTACTAGTAGGCACTTATACTCTACCAGTAGGAACTACATACCTACTAGTAGGAACTTATACTCTACCAGTAGGAACTATATACCTACTAGTAGGAATGTATTGTTACTATTTTCCTAACAACAATTGCTTGATGTAAACATTTAATTGTTTGATGCCCGTTTACATTGAATGATAATTTTTAGCTTACGCGATTTAACGTTTCGATTACAATTAAAAGCAAACGCGTACAATACTAAAAATACTTAGTGGATTTATTGACATGGTCAATGACCCTAAAACACGGGGTGTTATACAAGGTTTTCTCAATTTCACTTAATTCTTTTACCCTGTACTCAATATTGTCAAGTATAATTTTTGCCTGCTTGCTCGTCTTCGTCACCATACATTTCTTAATTTCCATCCATTCATCATAATTAAATTCACGTAAATTAAGAGGATTGTGCACTTTAAAGTTCAAGGAACCTCCTCTGAATACCATAACGATAATTGGACCTTTTCTCGATAAGAAGCCTTATTCTCTTCATTTTTTCTTTTTATGATTTCTTCATCTTCCTTTTGCTTAGCAATTTCTTTAGATGTCATAACATGTTCCACACCGCCTGCCTCATATCTAAAGATATCATCTGGTTTATGTGATAATCTCCCGTCAGATGATGTTGGATTGGCAGTAACATTATCACATATTTCATCATTTTTGTTACTTGACTCTGCAACAATATGCTGTTTCCTTTCTTTTTGAGCATAAGTAGTATAAATTTTAGCCACTACAACATGCGAAGATGTTTCAGTTTAAGGTCGTTCATGACATACATCTTCTGATAAAACTGATGATGTTGGTTCCTGAATAGTAGATGCTGGTATTACATTTGATTCTGGGTCTATAGGAAGTTCAGTAAAATCTTTGTTGAATTATGCCTGTTTTAATGGTGCTTCCACATAAGCAACTATTGTTTTGGCAATAGATGCTGAATCATCAACACAAATACTTTTTGCCCATTTCATAAGAAGCAACATACACTCAGCTATTTTTGAAATCTTACGTTTTATAATTCCTTGATCTAACGATATAACATCCAATAGCTGCTGATCTTCCTCCTTCTCCTTTTTTGTTGGAATACTTTCTTCTACATGATTTTCAAAAACATTGACAGAATTTTGAAGATTAGAGAAGTAATCACAAAACTCTTTGAAAGTAGATACATTCTCCTGATTCTTATTAGCAAGATTGCTAATCTCGACTTTAAAATTAACAATATCATTCATTTTTGAACAAAATTCCTGGATTTTTGCTGGTAATGATGCAAACTCAGGAGATAACTGAACATGTCTCTGACTAATCGTACTTACTGTATCAGAATGCTCAAGATATTATCTGAATGTTGTTTCATTCTCTCACTGACCATCGTGAAATCTTCTGGTACATGAATATTAAAATTTGTTTTTGAAAACAAATCAGTAATAGACTGAATGAAAGTTTTGAGTTCCAGTTTGATTAAGGCAAATACAGCTTTACTGGTATCTTCTGTTGATGTTTTTGACAAAGAAGAATCCCTTAATTGTTGTACCTCATCACTTAATTCTTTTTGTTTCGATATCAAATGCCTCACATCTTTTGAAACTCAAGAATTAGTTGTTTCAATACATTTAACAAACTCATCAACCAATGATTCTTTCGATGGGAAAGACGGTGTCTCGATTTTGGTGATATGATCTTTAATATTTTTTAGTTCTCGCTCTATAGCAGATATCACCTCTTTCGTAATGTCATATGTTGATGATTTTGATGACAAATATTTCTTCAGCTCATTTACTTCATCCTTTATTTCTTTTTGACCAGATGATATACCATTTTTTATTTCAACTGTCAATGAAGAAAAAATGCATTAACACACTTGACAACTTCAGCAACCAATGCTTTTGTGGATGGTACTCGTGATGTGATGAGCTTATTAACCATATCTTTCAGATTCGCCTGCTCATTTACAAGAGCTGTGACTTGATTCGAGAGAAGACGTATATGATCTATCAAAACGGTTAATACTGACTGATTTAGAGAACTTTTATCTACATCTTCAACAAAAGCATTATTTCCTTGGTTCTCACACTCATCATCACAATCTACATTCATTATATCATCTCCTTCATGAATAAGGTTTTCAAATGATTGAGCTGGTGAAACTTGTTTACTCACCATAATGGCAAACAAATTAGATTCTGTTTGAACTTCATGAAAAGATCCTCCATCATTATGATAATTGCAGACTTCATTTGAATTCACATGACAACCATCTTTCAAGTTTTCATCACCACCATTATTCTGATAATTGCAGACTTTATTTGAATTCACATCACAACCATCTTTCAAGCTTTGGTCACCACCATTATTCTGATAATTGCGAACTTCATTTGAATTGACAGGATAACTATCTTCCAAGTTCTCACCACTACCTAGAAAATAA
The DNA here is from genome assembly GCA_026074375.1 of Tanacetum coccineum. NCBI lineage: Eukaryota > Viridiplantae > Streptophyta > Magnoliopsida > Asterales > Asteraceae > Tanacetum > Tanacetum coccineum. The sequence continues at coordinate 6,874 of BQNB010117008.1, forward strand.
AATTATAACTGAACAGAATCATAATCTAAGTAAACACAACCTATAAACTAACATTATAAACATAGATCACAAAAACAATATAAACCTAAAAATAAAAATAATAATATTAAAATATTACAATGACCTATGGGAACTGTTGTGTCTCCAACAACCACTTCCTGAAATAATGCAACATTATTCTGATAATTGCAGACTTGATTTGAATTGACGAGACAATCATATTTCAAGCTCTGATCACCACTACCTAGAAAATAAATGTATGACTGAATAGAATCATAATCTAAGTAAACACAACCTATAAACTAACATTATAAACATAGATCACTAGAAAATTATAAAACTAAAAATAAAAATAATAATATTAAAATGTTACAATAACCTGTGCCAACTGCTATGTCTCCAACAACCTCTTCCTAAAATGATGCAACATTATTCTGATAATTACATACTTGATTTGAATTGACGGGACAATCATCTTTCAAGCTCTGATCACCACTACCTAGAAAATAAATGTATGACTGAACAGAATCATAATCTAAGTAAACACAACATAGATTACTAAAAGAATAAAAAATAAAAATAAAATTAGTAATATAAAAACTATTGAAAATGACCATCACAACTGCTGTGTCTGCAACCACTCTTCATTTAAGCAATTGCTGACAACTTTATATTCATAAACACCGGTGGATTCTTTTAATTTTGGATCAAGCAAACTGTTAATCGACTTTGTCTTTACCTTCTGAACAATTTCATTTAAATTGGTATCAATAGAAGGACTTCCATCCGACACATTATCACACAACAATATACCAACAACATCTTCAGATACCACAACAGAATCTGGCTCAGATTAACAAACACGTACCATATGGGAACTAATGGGAACCTCCAATAAACTTGGGTCTAAGTTAAAAATTGAATTACCCATGATTAGAATCTTAAGACCTATTTCATCAGAAAGTACATAACTATCAAAACCCCCAAAAACTGCTTCTCCAAAATCATGAGATTAAATCATTGGCATATGCGAGAAGTTGACGAACTAGTATCAACTTTGCAGCAAGGTCATTGAAAATTATGCCCCCATAGTCTAGTTTAACACCATTTATGAGTCCATGAGCAATTAACTGATGCATATAATTTAACTGATCCTTGGATCCAATATTACCTCCCAAACTGTTTGAGATGTAAGCTATCAACAACCTCCAAGTTTATGAGAAACTGGTTTTCAAAAGGGTAGATTCAAGTGGTTGATTGGGTCCATTTCCTTTTCTGTAACCAATACCTAGCATCGTTTTTTGAATTTCTTCAAATGTAGGTTCATTGTCATATTCCAATCATTTCTCTAGATATTCAAACCTACAAAATTTTCTAAATGTACAAACACCAAATTTTATTTCAAAAGAAGCATTTTTTGTGGTGAATGAAATAACTTTTGTTTCATCATTATATTTTGCTGTATACCAATATTCATTCAAATATAATCCGTACATTGCAGCTGGTCGACGGACAAAGGCTTCACTAATACAGCATTTTTTTATGAAATTGATGATTGGGTTATACCCATCAATTTTTTTTGGTGACAGGTTGGCAACTTGATTGTTACTTTTAATTTGAAGTCCACAAAATTCAAAGTTTACCTGAGAAGCTTTGAAATTACTGAGCCTTTCTAAGGTAGCAGAGGCATCTACATGATCTTCAATAGGCATTATTTGCATGTCTAATTGTTCTTCTTCAACACCAGGTTGTTGTTGTGGAATTAGTTTCAAGGATTTAACATTTTCTTGAATCGAATAACTATCCATTTTAATTTTTGAATAAAGAGATTCGATCAAAAAATTTGGGGATTTTTTACTGTGTGTAAAAAGAAAGAAAGAAGACAACTAATAATTGACACGGTCGAGACAGCTTGTCACGTGCCTGTTAATCCGGGTTGCATAACCCGGGTTCAAAGTACATGCCGGTTCATATTTTCCGAGTTAACCCGGATTTAAATCAATGCCTACATCATCAGAATCAATCTTTATTAGTCAGCAACGACTAAACAGAATGTCAAAAATCATAACATAAAACATCAAATTTACGTCTTCGCTGGACAAGTGTAACATTTTTTTTACTCCAACGCACAAGTGTTGATCAAAAATGAAATACAAAACAAAAAAAAATTGACTCATTAAAACCTATTTAAACAACTTGCAAAAAACATAAAAAAACGTTATCAAAGATTACTACTCGTTTTGTCATGCATCATACTAACATCCAAATCTATTAACGATTTTCCGTTGCCGCGATGAAGGTGTGCGTTTCTTAGGCACATCTTCATATTCTTTATCACATTTATAAACTGCATCAACACTTTTCAACTCCGTCGATGAAGATTTACATTCATTACCAACAACAACCTATTATATATATAAAAAAAACATAATCAGCAAAAAAATTCACTTGTCATTATTATCACAATATAAAAAACGGTTAATAAAATAACATAATTTCTACAACTTACGGTTAATAAAAGAATTCACTTGTCATTATTATCACAACTTACGTTTTCAAATTTCGAAAAACCATCATCCGGTTTAATAACCTTGTTATCATCAGCAGTCAAATCAACACTTACACCCTTCAAAACCCTTCTCCCTTTAGACGATAAAGATTTACTTTTTTTAGCAGCATATGAAACATCACCTGATTCAACCTAAATCGAATAACAAAAACAACAAATATTAACCTTAACAAACTTATATTATAACCGTACTTACTTATAATATGCAACTTACTTTATCACATTTAACTGTTGAATCAACCGGTTTAACATAATTGCCAGCATCAGCAACATCAGAAAAAACCTTATCACAACCAGCTATTGCTTTTCTTTTTGTGGCACGTTTAATAGATTTCTTCTTATCATTCACCACATTATCAGCAACATAAACCTATTACATAAAAAACCAAAATATACAAGTTAACATACTAACATAATATACCCAAATAACATAATACAAAACTTACATATATAAAAAAACAGTTAACATAACCTTGTTATCATCAGCAACCGTATCATCATCATCACTTACAACATTGTAAACCCTTCTCCGTTTTGATAATAAAGATTTACCTTTCTTAACATCACATGATTCGACCTGAATGAATAAAAAAATATAAATAAGTTATCTATTAATAAAAACTTATTATATATTGTAAACTTAATATAGTTTATAAAATTATGCAACTTACATCATCACTTTTACCATCAGCAAGAATATCAGACACAACCTTATGACAATCAGCTATTGCATTTCCTGTGTCAGCAATTTGCCCCTTTCCTTTATGTTTTCCTTTCTTAGTAGGAACTGAAGGTTTTTGTGCTGACATTTTTTTCTCAACAACAATACCATTTTTGAATTTTACATACTTTCCTTTCGATGCACTTTGAATAGATTTTTTGGGATCAGAAACCATTCGATCAGCAACACAAACCTATTTCAATAAACAACCAGTTAGTTACCATTTTATAAATATCAATAACTATCACAATCAATAAAGATAAAAATCATTAACTATTAACATCAACTATTAACATTAACATTAACATTAGATATAAAATTTACCTTGCCAACTTTAGAATTGTTACCATCAGCAACCATATCATCATTATCACTAACAATATTGGAAACACTTATCCGTTTAGACGATAAAGATTTAACATCTTTAAAACCACGAACAACATTATCAGATCCGACCTAAATCAAATAAAAATAAAAATATAAAAAATATATAATTTTTAATTTATAACTATGTGTAACTTACCTCGTCACTTTTAGATAAGCAATCAACCGTTTTTAGATAATTACTACCATCACCACCAACACCAAGCACACCCTCTACACCATCACCTTCTGAATTTAAATCATCCCAACTCCATAATCCTAACTCGATCTCTTTAGTTATCAAAGCAATCTGATAAAACCTGTTGTTATTTTAATAATTCTTATAAACATAAAAAAGGAATTAAAACGTGAACCTATACCTCTTGTTGTATCAAAGCAGCCCTAGCAATTTCAATTTCACCTTTGACATCCTTTTTCTCATGCTGACCATCAGATTCAATTTCCTACACAAAACACGTACATTAAATATGAACAACATCTATTTACAAACATACTTTATAAAAACATGTACCTTTTTATGAGGTGAGAACTCTGATTTAACCTTTACCTTTGAATAATCGACATCCTTTTCCACCTCCTGACCATCAGAATCAACTTCCTACACATACGTATAATTATTATATGAACTACGATTGAAACGTATAAAATGTAAAAACAAAAGATTTAAACTATTACAGAGAGAATCGCCATGGTTGAAAAAGAAAATGAAAATATATATACACACACAACATTCGATATATATATATATATATATATATATATATATATATATATATATATATATATATATATATATATATACTGAACAAAACGGTTTAAAATCAGGTCAGGTAAATTTTAAGACGGGACTAAGAAAAAAAACCGTTTTTAAGATGGGACTAAACTTTTAAGACGGGACTTGCTAAACCAAAAAGGTCGGGACATGTGGTTTTCCAAAGGAGTTACGTAGGGACTTGAAAATTTTAGTTATATTTTTACCCTTAACCGCTGCTCGGTGTATGCAGGTACGGACAAACTGAGATGATTCATAAATCCAATGAACGGTTATTTTAGGCCGGACTCAAGCTGTATGAAATAGTAGTATAGATTTGTGACACTTTTATATTTGGAAAGTTTGAGAATTCGACTTTTCCTTTTTTTTTATGAAAATATCTCTTTTTAACAACAAACACATCAATCTCATTTTATGTAACAACCTTTTGTAACAAGTTTTTGTTATGTGAAAATCTTGATCATCCATCTTATTTTAGGAAAACACATCTTAATATGACATGTGTTACTTTTTAATTAAAAATAACCTTTATTTTTAAATTGACATAACCCTTTTTATTTATTTATTTATATTTTTATTATTATTCAGTTTTTATATTTTTAATGCTGCTGCTTTACGCGAATAACATGCTAGTATTATAATATAAAGGTATAAATATGTTACTTTTACTAGACTAAAAAGTTTCAGCATACACATAAATTATATGTCACATCTAAAATATTAAAGCGTATTTACAACTAGTTGTAACAGCTTTGGAATATTGTAACGGCCCATTTCATCAGTATATGTAAAGGCCCATCACACACCTTTTATAAAACGATACACAGGATACATGCATCTTTCGCAGAGTATGTTTGTTTGTAATGTATGTTTGCCTAACAAGCAGACTTATACAAAACGTTATTGAGGTGTTGATGTGGACATATTTTTTTAATTAATAGTTGTTAATGTGTTTTTGATGACGATATTGTTTCTTTCGCAGAGTAGTTTTTAATGACATTTAGAACTTAAGCTATATGATATGGTTTGGCTTTGTGTGATTTAGTTTTTAATTTTAGTTTCTTTATGGTCATAATATGGAATTTGGTGTGATTATATTTGTCCAATATACATTTTTTCTGTTTACTTGTCATTGATCATAGGTAATTCAAGTTTCATAAGATTTATGAACGTAAAGCTAAAATTAGTAAAAGTGACATTTACCAAAACACTTTCATCTCATATCTAATGTAAAAGGAAAAGAGTTCAATACAAGAAAAAGTTGGTGACAAGTTTTCACTAATGTGAAAGAGTAGGTGTGGATTGATAAAAGAGAAAGAACGAGTATGCTCGATTATGAGGATGACAATGAAGTGAAATGACAAGGTAAGAGTCAAAGATGTGTGTTAGAGAAAGGTAGAGGGAAAGAGCATGTGGGTGGTGGAAGAATATTTGTACACATCTTACTACAAATAATAAGATTTTCAGATGTGAAATGTTTTCTTTCACTATAAAAAGTTGCTATAACTAAAAGATGCATGCTTATAAAGTTTTTACTTTTATTGTTGTATTAAAACATTCATGAAAATGTGTATGTTTTGCTACCCGTCATGAAGCGTGGGCACCTGCTACTCGTAAACACACAAAGACCATTTCAAGGCTGTTCACTTTCGTCTCTCTCTCAAAACCTAAAATACACACACCTCTTTTTTTACACACAATAATTGTGACCGTACAACTCCACTACTTTTGCCGCCGCCACCACTTGAATCCGTCGTTTGGTTTCAATTGTGTTTGGTTTTGGTGGCAGATTCAGTGGTTTGGGTTGTAGATCTGGTTGTTGTGGTAGTAGATCTTGTGGTACAAGTGGTAAAAATTATGTTTGATGTAGATGTGGTTGCACGGGAGGTAGATCTTGTGGTTTCGATGGTGGTTTTGGTGGTGAACTAAGGTTTGTGTGATGTTTGGTTCGATATGTTTTTAGATGTGTTTGTGGGTGATGTTTTAGTTGTGTTTGTTGTGGTATTATTTTGGTTTTTAGTGATGTTTTGTTATTTTAGATTAGATATGTGTTTGTCAAGTAAATTCAACTGGACATTTATGTTATTCTCATTGTACCCTTATAAATGTAGTTAAACAATTTGGTTTATCTCCTTTTCTATGTTGTAACTATCTCCCGGTTCCTACTCTTTAAGTTCCATCCACTTACTTATTTGTTAATCCCCAAAGTATCTTTACAATTTTTTATGCCATGCGTCACTATTGATATAAAAATTAACCTGTATAGAATTTTTGAAAGTGTTTCAAGAGAATGCTGAACTTTCTTTTGTATAAATTATAATCTTTTATGTAGGAGGTCTGTAATTAAAATCTCAAAAGCTAAATGTAAAACAGAAATAAAAAAAGCTTTAAAAGTTATGGAGAAATAGAGAATTTTTAAAAAGAAGAATCAAGAATAAAAAGGTATTTGTTTAGATTTTTTCTGGAAAGTTAAGAAGTGAAATCAATACTATAAAATAAAATAAAAAATCATGTGTATTATGGCAACTTGGCCGTATGATCTCGAACTGGTGGAACACTCCTCTTGTTGAAATGGATACGATTGATGTATGGAAGACTTGGTTCTCCTCAATTCGGTTAGCCCCTAATCTTAAGTCGATTTTTGAAGGTGTTTGGATCACGATGTGGTGGCACGTTTGGACATATCGCAATAAGATTCTATTTGACGTTTCGGCCCCAAAGAAGAATTTACTTTTTGATAGCATTGTGTCTACCTCTTTTCATTGGTGTAACTCTAGACGTAAAGCCTCATTTGGTTGGAACGAATGGCTTAAAAACCCTCATCTTATGTCTATTTAACCTAGCTTCTCGCTAGTGTTCTTTTTAATAAAATTTGCCGTTAAAAAAAAATGACCTTTAAGAAGTGCCCGATTATCACCACTTTAGGCATGCAAAGGGATGATTCAATTTCTTGTAAAATTCAAAGTTAAAACCTAAAATATGCCGACCTCTAGTAAACCGTTATCTCATTTGTTTTTTGGCGAAATCAAATAAACTTATATAAGGCGATGTCTGAAAATAAGCCAGAAAATTAGGGCATTTGATAAATAAGCCGAAATCAAATAAGCTCATAAGCCCACATATAAGCCGAAACAAACACCCCCGAAATATTGCAAGTTATAATGGACAATCAAACAAATATAGACTTTAACATGTGGTAGTGTGATTCACTGGAAGCATCTTAATGACCAAACGGTCTAAGAACAAAAAATTTAAAAATCATACATATAAATAAAAATAACATACCACCACGAGTGTCCTAGAACTTGATATCATTCTTCTAACCACATGTCACATGTTCTTTGATGCCCCGAATCTAATCTCGGAGCGCCTTAACTCTTGTGTTTGCAAAAATGATATCTCAACTGAGGATGTTGAGTTTTATCTTATTAGTTTCTTCTTGTCAGTAACTTTTAGATCCTTGTTTTTTTCACTAAGCAGATCACCGGTAACACCTTCAATCTCCTCTATACAAACCTTACACTTAGCTAGAATTTTGTTCATGGCAAGATGTAAATCGGTTAGATGCTTTCTGTCGTCGGCCATGGTTTGTTTTGTTCATGTTTAGTAATGGAAAAATGGTTTGTTTTCTAAAGAGATTACAAGAAAATAGAAAATGTGTTTAAGTTGTTATTTTTTCAAAGTTTTTTTTGTAGAAATAGAAAACCTATTTCCTTACGCTAGCATGGTACCTGCGCAATGCGGCAGCGGGTACCCGGTGACTATTTATGTGGCGAATAAATGTTACACTCTTACCCATCAAGATTATTTCAAATTAAGGTTAAAGTTGTAAAAAAATGAATCAAAATAAAATAAACTCACTAAAAATTAACAAAACTAAAATTCATAAAAATAAATAAAAATTAATGTTGAATTAAAGAGCATAAAATTTTAAAAGATGTATATAATATGGATGTTGAAGGTGTTACCGGTAATCTGCTTAGTAAAAAAACAAGGATATGAAAGTTGCTGCCCAACTAGAAACTAATAAGATAAAACTCAACATCCTTAATCGAGATATCATTTTTGCAGACACAAGAATCAAGGCACTCCGAGATGAGATTCGAGGCATCAAAGAACACGTGACATGTGGTTTGAATAATGATATCAAGTTCTAGGACACTCGTGGTGATATGGCCATTAAGATGCTTCCCGTGAATCACGCTACCACATGTTAAAGTCTATATTTGTTAGATTGTCTGATTGATTTTAACTTCAATATTTAAGGGGTGTTTGTTTTAGTTTATATGTGGGCTTATGAACTTATTTGACTTCGGCTTATTTTTCAAATGCCCCAATTTTCTGGCTTATTTTCAGACTTCGGCTTATATAAGTTTATTTGATCTCGCCAAAAAACAAATGAGATAACGGTTTAGTAGAGGTTAGCATATTTTCGGTTTTAACTTTGAATTTTTCAAGAAATTGAATCATCCTTTACATGCCTAAAGTGGTGATAATCGAGCACTTCTTAAAGGTCATTACTATCGCCACAACGCGTGAAACAGATCATTTTCTTTTTGTTTTTCTCCGATTAATCAGTTCATCATTGTTATTTTGTTAGTCACTTTTAATCATAGGGTACCTGTCGTCGCCGCAACGCGCGGGTACCCTACTAGTATATAGTTACATGTTTTGTTATTTTATGATTATTATGCGGATGTTCCCACAAGAAATAGGTTGACACTAATTCTCATTATTAGAAATTTAATTAACAACAACGATAAGGGCTTGTTATTTAGGCAAACATGTTTTTCTAGCTCGTTAAATTTTGAAGCACCTAGAGAGAATGCGAGTTTAGTTCACTATTTTATATGTCACCAAGTGGAGTGTGGAGTGTGGAGCGGGATACACAAATATTGTTCCTTTGACATATGGGGTATGTGGTATTGATCTACAGTTTGGCAGGGAGGAATTTTGTTGAATGATTGGGTAAAGGTTCGAGACACAATTTGGGTTGTCTTTTGAAGCTAGAGCTGTGCCGTTATGGAGACGAGTGTTCGATTCGGGTAGTGATGGGAAGTCGATAATTGTTAGAAAGTTGTATAAAAATATTAGAAGCGAAGATTTTAGATCGTTGGATGACCTTAATGTTGTTCGGCTTTGTTTGTTAGGTGTTTTGATGATGGTGTTTTTAGGTAGAGATTTTAAGTATAAGGTTCAGAATTTTTATTTAGGTTAGTAGATAATATAGATGCGTGGAACTTGTTTCTTTGACAGGTTCGGTCTCACTCTCTTCTTCTTCAGACAGGTGGATTTGTGATTGCAATGGTGAAGGCGTCTTTCATGTTAAAGATATCCGATCTGCTTTAGATGACCATTTTCTTCCGTCTGCGGACGTGGCTACCAGATGGGTGAAGTTTGTGCCTATCAAAGTTAATATATTTGCTTGGAGAGCTAGGCTCAATCGTCTCCCGACTCGTGGTAATCTGCTAGCTAGAGGGGTTTCATTGGATTCTTCCTTATGCCCTATTTGTAATGAGTTGCAAGAAGACTCCGATCATCTGTTTTTTTCATGTGACCTGGGCAAATGCACCCTTCAATATATTTGCCGATGGTGGAATCTTCAATGGGAAGAGGTTTCTTCATTTGTAGATTGGTATTCTTGGTTCAGTTCTATCAGGTTGCCGATCAAGCTCAAGACCATTCTGGAAGGCGTTTTCTATACTTCATGGTGGCATATCTGGTCATTCCGAAACCGTTTGATTTTTTATTCTTCTCCTCCAAGGCGATCTGTGCTCTTCGACGATATTGTTTCTTCTTCTTTTACCTGGTGTGTTAATAGGATTTCTAGTTCTTTTACTTGGGAGTATTGGCTTAAGAATCCTTATTTGATTTCGTTGTAATGTTTTTTCTAGCTTCTTGCTAGTTCCTAATAAAGTTTCCGTTCAAAAAAGAGGTATTGTACGACTTAAAGGATGCAACAGCTTGGCCGCCGTAGGGAATTACATTTGGGCGAAGGAACGATACCGGAAAAACCTCCTAAGTATTCGTTGATGGGGTTTATATGTGCCTTTAAGGCATGTCATGTGTCATTTTGTTAGCTTTATGTATACGTATAATGTTATCGAATTTAAACTAAAAGTCTTATTTTGTAGACGTGGATATTGGAGATATTCCCAATAGGCGCGAGGTTATTTTTTTCGTGACACAACGTACCATAGAGGAGTTGCTTGGCGTTAAAAAAAATCCATTTTATAGACATAATTTGCAGGGAATTTTGATGAACAATTTGCTGTGAGTTTTCCTTTTGCACTCAATTTATTGCTATATGATTATCATGTTTTTATTTGTATGTATTTAATTTTGTATATATTGTCCTTTTTTGAAAAGGTAAATGCACCTAGGCACACACTTACACTTGATGAAATGGAGGTCCTTATGCCTTGGTGGGTTGCAAGCAATGCATTGAGGGGTCGAATACGGACGTACCTTCGGTGATACCGCCCTCGGTAAACCAATTTAGCCGGAATGTTAGTCCCATCGACATTTATCGACACATATTGGCACACGATGAGAAGATAGCGGCACAAGATGTGAAGATTAAACAATTAGATGATGAGTTGCAGGCAAATAGTTACGTTAATTGTTGAGGTTATACATAAATATTAATTAATAGTTGTTATTTATTTGGTTATAAAAATTAATGTAGGAGATTCGAGGCAGGAGGCAAGAACCAGTACCAAAAGAAAAAAATCTTTGTTAATGAACATTGCGGTTTCAATGACTTTAGTGAATTTCAAAACACGCAGGTATATTTATGTGATTTTTTGTTTAATACATTTTGTTTTATTGAATATTAATTAATGTTACAAACTCATATTTAGGGCTTCAAACGGGTCCGGCAGTCCACGCCACATGACGCTTGCGGAGTCGATGCCAGAGATTTGTCCCACCAAGCATTCTGCACGCAGCCGAGTTCGTCTTTCTTCGACGCCGTTTGAACCCCGCTGACACCGGGATTTGTTGATTGTTATATCCCCACACCTAGGTTTGAGAAGCCGAGTACGTCTTTCCAACCACACCATAGATTGCTCCATCACATACTTGTGATGTTGGTGGTGTTATTCTGGTAATTTATTCATGAATATATTACTACTAAACCAACTACAAAGTGTATTAAAATTGTTAGGTGAGAAGCTATTAAATGATACTTCTTGAAGTGAGAAATTAATATATGTACTACCATTAATGAATCACCAACTACTTGAGTAAATGGTGTGAGATTCAAATTCACAGTATGGCCCAAGTTGTACTTGGTAGTAAAGAAAGTCATGTACCAACCTATCCAATACCAATCCATCCACGTTTCACTCATTTGAACGTTAAATTATTTAAAACCAATAAACCATAAGATGAGCACATACAAAATGAAACAATAGATAAAAAGTAAAATGACTTGCATAAAGTTTTGAATTAAGTCATCTAACCCATTGGATCGATACTTGTATTGTAACGCTATAAAATTAATGAGATGATACTAAAAGTAATTAACAGAGTATATTAAAATTTACAGTTTACCAATTGGATGGAGGAAGTCTTTGAATGTTTAGGCGTGAGTGTGACTGAATGCAATCAAAATGGGTACCGGAGTTACAAAGAGTAAAGGTAAGTTGGTTGACTCAAAAAGTCAATTTTACCAGTCTAAATAGCACTTTTAGTCCTTGGTTTTAGATAATATGCAAGATAGGCAAATATATAAAGATACTCTATCACCTTTTTTTCGTGAGCTTATAACTATATTAAAAGTAATTCACCTCAAACCATCTTGATGCTTATTGGTGAAAAATAGCATTGTGTTAACGATCCCTTTATGAAGACGGTAAAAAACTGTTAAAAGTAAACAAATTATTTCCAAATTCTCATACTTTGGTAAACGAAAGAATGCACTTGTGATATTAGTTTACCAGAAAAGAAGAAATCTAGTTTGTAAAGCCTTGTGAAGTTATAGATGAGTAGAGACACTACTTTTTGCGATATCGACAACTCGCTATTGATGGTAATATTCTTAAACTATTTTGGACAATGAAAGATATCGCAAGCAATATGTATAATGAATGCTCCCGACACTTCTCTTTACTGTTTTTGTTTTTTAAATAATGCAAGATAGGCAAAAATATCTTAGTTTTTTTTTTTTAGCTTCAACTATATTACTAAAAAGAAAACAAAATCACATCACTAGTCTTTGAAATGCTTATTGGTGCAAAGTAGAATACGTTAATGATTCTTTGATGAACATTGTAAAAAAGATGTTAAAAGGTAAATTAACAAATTGAATCAAAAAATTTCAAGTGAACGGGATGATAATTCAACCTTCACTTGATTTCCCATACTTTGTTTTCTTTTGTAAACATCTTTGGAAACCTATATCCATGATACAATAAAACTTAAAATATTGTGTTGTATGTTTGATCTTAAAAAAAATTAGGGGTGAGCAGAAGAAACCGAAAAAACCGAAACCGAACCGAAAACCGAAAAAAACGAACCGAAAAAACCGACCGAAACTAGAAACCGATGGTTCGGTTTTTTATTTTTCAAAAACCGAAAATTTTCGGTTCGGTTTTGATTTTTGGTCAAAAACCGAACCGTAAAAACCGAACCAAACCAATTTTATAATAATATATAATTAATATAATATAAATAAATAAATGATAACTTAAAATTTTAAATTTATATTTATTTTATGGATGAAATTATTATAACATATATTATCTTAATGTTTATATATATGTTTGTCATGTACGTGTGTTTACCTGACAATATGTCGTTATAATGACAATGATCATACTATGTGTATTTTCACATGCATGTGTGTGTCTCCCATTTATATGTGTATAATTGTAAAAATTTGTGTAAACATTATTAGGCTCATATTGACAAAAAAAATAAAAAAATAACCAATTTTCTACGTAAAACAAGTTTATTAATATAATTAGCAAAAACCAAATTTAAACGGTTTGAAACCGAAAAAACCGAAAAACCGAACAGCAAAAACCGAGAAACCGAAAAAACCAAACCGCCAAAAACCGAGCGGTTTCGGTTTTTGGTTTTATAAAAACCGAATATTTCGGTTCGGTTTCGGTTTTAGCCAAAAACCGACCCAAACCGAACCGTGCACACCCCTAAAAAAAATATTGCATGAAGACAAACGGTGTAAAGTAAAGAGAAGTTTTGTACCTGTGCAAAAACGAGGAAAGTTGAAGGACTTAAAAATGTACAACTTTCATTGTTAACCAAGTCGAACCGTATTTAATATTATTGCACAACTTTCATTATATAATGCCTTTCTTCAAACCTAATGTAAGCATTTACTTAATATCTGGAAGACATATTAGTATGATCATAACCTATAAACGTCATATAATGATTTTTTGTTAATAAGTTTATTATGACATTTTACTAAGATAACTTATTATAACTTCAATCAATTTAATATTATTTAATTTTACTAAAATGACATTTTATTTTTTAAATCATGTTATTGTTCATAAGCTTAAACTCGATTAAACGTCCAAACTGGTTAATCATTAACCGAATCACGAGTAGCCGCTCATTTCAATTATCCGCTCATTTAGGCTAGCTCGCATGTTCGGTTACCCGTTTGTACGGTTCGGATTCAAATAATAAAATAAATCACATATCCTGTTGTTCGTGTATATGGCCTGTTGGAATTGAAGATAGATTCCACATTGTTGATGTAATAATATGAAATAAATAGATTAGGACTCAAATAAATACTAGTGAATAGTATATGGACTATAAGTGTAATTTATTTATACTTCACTAAGTATAAATAAGGTCATAGACTATCCATTATGATGTAACAACCAGAACCAACTCATTTGTATCAATATCATTTGAGAAAAGAAAAAATTAGAGAAATTCTCTCTCTACACA
>BQNB010117009.1:0-21252 GCA_026074375.1 Tanacetum coccineum
AGTTTCTTTCCTAAGTTTCTAAATTTGCTTGTTTCCTCATCATTTTCAGTAGTTAAAATGCATTCCTAGGATAGATTTCTTTTGATTTATAGAATAAGCTCATCTCAAGCTTTCCAAAACTTCTTTTCTTTTTAAATTTGAGCATATATTGAGCTTGTTAAAAGCTTATAAGTAAAACTAAGCCCAAAAGCTTAGTTTCTGTTACAACAGCTTTAATAAGCTGTTTTAGGGCTTATTAGTTAGTGTTAGCTTATATTCCTTTTATTAAAGTAGCTTATTTTAGTTTCTTTTATAAGTTTCAATTTTTAGTTTTTCAAAAAAAAAAAAAAAATAAAAAAGTGCAAAAAGTGGGGTTTGCCAGCCTCGAACCCACGACCTCTATCATACATGCCCTACGCGTTAACCATTGCGCTTCATTAGCTCATCCATTATAACTTCCCCACACTTAATCCTTATACACATTTTCATTTTTTAAGCTATATAAGTTGTTAAGCTAAATTCGTGGCTTATTTTATAAGCTACAACTTTGAGCTTATTTTTCCTAGGATTGTTATAGCTTAAGCTATTTTCTGAAATTTTTCTAGAATTTTTACTAAAAGTTTAGTATTTTTAATCTTTTATTTTCTTTTAAAACTTTAAAAAATCATAAAAAAATAGAAAAATAATCCGAAAAATAAAAATCATTTTTATAAAATTTTCTTTTGTCATTAAGTTTGTAGGAAAAATAGTTTCACTTTCGTAGGGTTTATTTTGCAAAAATTCATCTTTTTAAAGAACGGGTTTCGTTCGTGTTCTCGGTTTTCAATTTTAACCCTCGTTTTAACTCCGCTTTCACTCTAGTTTTTTTTAAACTTCGTTTTTAACCAATTAGAATACATTTAAAAATAAAAATAAAAATTAGGTTAAATTTTATAGAATTTAGGTTTTTGGCCTTAGTTTTAGTGTCCCGTTTTGCGTTTTTGATTAAAATGTTAATTGCTGTTCCTTTTTAGTAGATATAGATCATCAAAAAAATATCCTTGCTACATTCAAATCAGGATCCGAACTTAAACGTGGTTCATAGTCATTCGGTTGATAAACGACCCGGGTGATTGGATCATACTTTACCGGTGTAATATACGTATTATTATTTTATATTATATATATTTTTGAAGAGTGACTTTTATCAAGGGTAACTTGATAATTTTATTATTATCTTTTTAAAAGTATTATAGTTATATATATATATATATATTATATATATATATATTTATATATATATATATATATATTATATATATATTTTACGTGTATCAAAAACTCCACATCAATATACCCGATCTCGACTGCCCGTTGTTTGTCCAATTCCATTGTGTTGCTAAAAAAGAGGATTGGACTGTCCATTGCTAATGAAGAAAATGGGGGGGGGGGGGGGGGGGGGGGGAATTAATTCCGACACGTCTAGTTACCGGATGGAGAGTATGTATCGATTATAGGAAGCTTAACGAAGCGACTCGTAAAGATCATTTTCCTCTCCCGTTCATGGATCAAATGCTAGAACGTCTAGCCGGCAATGAATTTTATTGTTTCTTAGATGGTTTTTCAGGGTATTTTCAGATTCCAATTGATCATCTCCATGATCAGAAAAAATTGTCTTTTTACGTGCCCGTTCGGTACTTTTGCTCTCTGCCTGTCAGTATGCATTTGGATATCGTTTTGAGCCATGGAACTCTTTTCAACGTTATATGATGGCGATTTTTCACGATATGATAGAGAAAACTATGGAGGTGTTTATGGATGATTTTTCCGTTTTTGGAGATAGTTTTGATTCATGTCTTTCTAATCTTGAACGAATGTTAAAAGATCCCCCGTGAAAGATACCAAAATCTTGCTCCTTAATTGGGGAAAACTGCTCTTATCAAGTGTACCCACCCCCCCCCCCCCCCCCCCCCCAAGAAGGTATCTCGTTTTAGTCATAAGATTATAAAACTCCCCCGGCAATAGGTCTGCAGAGCAAAGTCGATGTGATTGTAAATCCCTCATCCGACTACCGTTAAGGAGTTGAAGTTTTTTTAGGTCTGCAGGATGTTTCGTCGTTTCATTCAAGACGTCTAAGATTCTTGACAATAACGACACTTCTCGAAAAAAGACACACCATTTGATTTTCTCATGATTGTATCCAATGCTTATTTGAAACCCTTAAGAGAAGCTTACCGAGCGCGATCTTAGTTGTCCGGAATTGGAACCTACCTTTCGAATAAATGTGTGTTGCAAGCGATTTAAGCGATTGCGTGCGGTTTGGACAACGTTAACGACGAAGCATTTTCAATGCCGATTCAATTATGCTAGTAAGACGATGATCCGAAGCTCAAATTCATTACCACTACAACGGAGAAGGAGTATGCTCGTCGTAGTGTATGCTTTTGAAAGTTTCGACCATATCTTATCGTATCTTAAAAGCATTGTTTTATACGGACCACTCTGCTGTGAAGTACCTCATGAACAATCAAGTTGCCTACGCCAAGGTTGCTTCGTTTGGGTGTTCTTTTTCAAGAGTTCGATATCACCATTCTTGACAAGAAGAAGTGAAAATCTAGCCGCCGATCATTTGTCTAGACTCTGAGAATTCTCACAAAGATGTTTTGTGAGATAAAGACATTCATTGAACATTTCCTTTAGAAACTCTTGGAGTTATATCAAACGAAAGTACCCCGTGGTTCGCCGACTTCGCAAACTACCATGCAGGGAATTTTCTAGTCAAAGGAATGACGACTCAACAGAAGAGGAAATTTTTCAAAGTTGTAAAACATATTTTGGGATGATCCCTACCTCTTCGTAACATGTGTAGATCAATTCATCGTAGATGTGTATTTGGCAAGAAGCGCTTGATGAAATTCTCAAGAGCTTGCCCATGTGAAGGATTCCCACCGGGGGCCATCCACAGTTCCAACATCACTAGTATTGGAAAGTATGAGCCAGATCTCTTTTGCCTACATTTACAAGGATGCTTACGAATTGATCAATCTTGTGATGCATATGTCAAAGACAATGCCAAAATCTCTCATCGTGATTGAGGAATTGCTAAAATGCAATCCAAGTTTGTGAAATTTTTGATGTTTGGGGTATCGATTTTATGGGTATTTCCCGTCGTCTAGAGGAAACAAATATATTCTAGTAGCCGTCGATTATCTTTCCAAATGGGTGTTGAAGCAAGCGTCCCTACCAACGATGCTAAAGTAGTTGTCAAGTTTTTAAAATCCCTTTTCTCCCGATTCGGTGCTCCTAGAGCAATTATAAGCGATCGAGGGACCCATTTTTGTAACGACAAATTTGCAAAAGTCATGTCAAAATATGGTGTCACTCATCGTCTTTCCACTCCTTACCACCCTCAAACGACAGTGTGTTCACAGTTGAATGTCACGAATCGTGGTCTCAAAAGAATTTTGGAGAGGACGGTCGGAGAAAACCGTGCCTCATGGTTCGACAAACTAGATGATGCATTATGGGTTTGTAGGACCGCTTCCAGGACTCCAATTGGAATGCCCTCGTCAAGTTAGTCTATGGAAAAGCGTGTACTTACCCGTTCGAACTAGAACAACAAGGCATATTGGGCTTTATGATCCAACTTCGATTGAATGAGCAGCGGGAGATCCTCAAAGCTATTCAACTCCAATGAACTTAGCGAGCTTCGTGAGCAAGCTTATGTGAATTCATTAATCTATTAAGGAGAAGAATCGAAGAAGCTATACGATTCCAAGATATAAAGAACCGAATCTTCAATGTTGTGATCAAGTCTTGCTTTTCAACTCCCGATTAAGATTTTCTCCGGAAGCTCAATCCGATGGTCCGGACCTGTTCACAATCACCGATAGTTTTTCCTTATGGCACTGCCAAGTTGTCTCATGCCGACGGTTCGAATTTCAAAGTCAATTGTCATCGTTTGAAGCACTACTATAAAGGAGATACACCACCGATGGTTATCCCGGATCTCCAAACTTTCCCTAAGGACAACTAAATTCAGGGATCGAGTCGAGCTTGTGACTCGGTGACCAAAAACAAGCCGCTTCGTGGGAGTTCACCCCATGCTTATCCTTTCTATTTCCTTTCTATTTTCTATCTAATGTGTTGTGTTGAGAGAGGCTTGTACTCTTTCCGATTTCTCGATGTTTGTTGCTTGTTTATTGTGATTTTTCTAGGATCAACCCAACAATTCTTTGCAAGCCTCTCCAGTAGTGCCGGTTTATTGATCCGTTTTTACTCGGAGTTTCTCATCCTTTGTGTGAAATTTAGTTTGGGGAAATTCGATATCCTTTCATCATTTTCGATTCAAGTTTATCTTTGCTACTTCTAAACGGCTTAGATTTACGTAGAGACCCCGACTTTAACATTGAGGACAAGGTTTGTTTAGTTTGGGGAAGGGAATCTATCGATTTGATGTTGCCTGCTTATTGTTTTGTTCTCACGTACCCGTTTTCCCACAAAAATAGCAAAAATTTTAAAATTTTAAGTTCTTATTTGTAGGAAGAAAAAAAATGTTAAGACAAAAATGTAGGTTTTTCGTTGGTAAGAATAGAAAGTAATTTTTAACCCAATCGTACGTGTAGAGTTCTAGCTTTCTCCCTTAACAATTAATGATGATAGTTTGTGCTAGTCTCATGTAGACTTTAAACATGCTAGACTTGAAATCATTAGTAAATGAAGACTTGTGCTAATCTCAAGTAGATTTTAAATATTCCGAGTTGGATTTTATATAGGCTAAGTATTTGCGAATTTCTTTGCAAAGAATAAGAGATGATAGTGTTGGTTACGAATTAGGATCCTAAACAAAGTTTATTCGGAAAACTTAAAGACTTATAAGAATAACTTGTGGTTTTTCTTCCCCGGAGTTCTTAAAATGATTAATTATACGTGTTCTCTTTAATTTTTACAAATTAGAGTTTTACTCTTAAAAATCTAATCAACATATTTAGAGAAAAAGCTTTATCGATGAAGTCGGACTCATTTTGTAAATAAGAATTTTAGTTCAAATGTTTTATACTTTGGTTTTCTAAAACGAAAATTTTTCTATTTGCAAAATAATATGTTAATTAATTAAAAAAAAATGTGTAGTGGTATAATAAAAAAGGATTGCAAGTTTTCTAAAATCTTAAGTGTTAATAAATAATATACAAACTCCATCGCAGGTACGGATATATCAAAAATCAAATGAAAACCGTCAAAAATAAGCAAGCACGGACACGAGAATCAGAAGAGTACAAAAAGAAGCCAAAGAATCAAAGCGAAGCAAGAAAAGTCAAGCCTCAGTCAATCTCATGGTCAACATAAAGTAACAAGCCTCAAAAACTTTCCCTTTTCACCCTCAAGTTTCTACCAAAATCTAAAATAACCTCTCCTCTTAATGGGCCTAAAAAAATCTAAAATTCCTCACCTAGATCTATTTGGCCCAAAAGCCCATTCATAAGCCCAAGTTACTAGCCCATTTCCTTTTTAACAAACCACAAGGGCCAGTTTTGCAATTTCCAAAACTAATTTATAACTAGAAAAAGGGAAAATAAAGAGAAGGACTGAATATGTCAATAGACCAAAGTTCAAAAAGAATTAACCCGTTTTCAGTTATAAAAAACGCGCCAAATCCATTTACTATTCATCCATCGTCCCCAACATTAATCATGGGTAAATCAAAGGGCTTTTTGAAATTAAAGGGTGCTTAAGTCAATTCAAGAGAAGTGCAATGAAATTGCAGGGTCAAATGGGTTAAATCAAAGCATCTCTTAACCTTTCTCAAGATCAAAGCCACGGTGAAAGCACAAATTTATGTGGGTTTTGCACTAAACTCACTCACAAAGGAAGCATAAGCTGTCACATCAAGGAATGACAGCTTGGCAATCCTGAAGTGCACACAAATGATCCAACGGCTTACAATAGCCCTCAAATGATTGAAGAAATGATTGGCTAAGATTAGAGAGCAAGGCAAGAGGTCTGGAAGCTTCACCAAATGGCTATAAATAACAGAGCTATCTTCACCCACACAGACGTTAGTTTTAATTTGGTTTTAGTTAAATTTTAAATTCCAGCTTATTAATATTGTAATTTTCCTTTTAAAGCATTGTAAGCAAATTTTTATAATGAATTCAGTTGTTTTATATCTCTCTAAATCTCTTATAAATTCATAAGCTCTTATTTGATATTAAGCCAAAATTTCTTAATAAGCTCTTTCAGTCTATAAGCTGAAATTAAGTTAATCAATTCAGAATTAATCCTTTCTAAACCTTAAACCAGTCTAACTTACATTTACTATGGAATGCATTGGAAGTAAGCTTTTGAAGGGTTTCTTACTTGGAAGAGATCCCAGGACTTATATACTGCTTATTAATAATGTAATGAGCTTGTAAGCTTGCTCTTAATTGAGACCTTTTGTTTAGCTAAAGGTTCAAGTAAGTTTCTCTTTTCGTTTTTCTCTAATTTCAGTCTAAACTGCTTAGCTATAGCTTATATGTTTATTATTGCTTATTTGCTTATTCTCTTTGCTTATTAGAACTTATTTGAGTTTAATTTAGCTTAATAACCTTAGATGTTCATCTGTTTTTTTTACTTTTGATAGTTTTCGATCTTTTGTTTTTCATATATTTGGCTTAAAACCTTAAAAAACCAAAAATATAAGTAGCATTAGTTGTAGATCTTAGGTTAATGCTTATTTAGTTATTAATTCATGATAATTAAGTTTGTTTTAAGCTAGTTTTTATCTGGTATTCAATACTTGTTAATTAGTTTTGCAATTTAAAGTTTTTCTCAATTCTGTCAAGTGGTAATGGGGTGTTTGCATTAGCTGTTTGACCTTTCTAAAGTCAAAATTTTTATGCAAGCCTTTTTAGTTGGTTTTGAATTTAGTTTAAAAACAATAGGGAAATGAGTTTTTATAAGTTTAGATTGGGAAAACTTAGAGGAATTTGAGCTTATATTATGTGTGCCACAGAGCTCCGGGATTTTTCTTTGATTTCACGTATGTAATTTGATCTAAGCCCTTTTAGGCTTAGATCTTGCTTGCATTTTTTCAGTAGTACCACTCTATTGGAGTGTTTCTTATGCTGGATTTCCTTAGGAAACTGCATTGTGAGTTGCACTTGTGCAAGTGCAACCAGTACTAATAGAAGTTTGTATCTGTCACTTTTAGCCTTTAATTTTAGTTAGTAATAAGTAAGGATTTAGGATGTAAATTCAGGTAGGATTAAGTCTAGGTATGCTTAATATAGATTAATGTCTTAAATTTTCATTTTTTGTATTTTCCTAGGTTTAAATTTTAGCTGTTCAAAGTCACAAAATTTATAAAACACCAAAAACAGTAGCAGTTTTAAAATTAGCTTTAAATTCTTGTTTTTAGCTATAGGTCTAGATTTTAGGTTGAAATTGGTTGTATTAGTTGTGTTTGATAAGTATGCAAAAGCTTAAGGTCCAAATTGGCTTATTGGACCTTTTTAGCTTAATTGGATTTTGTGCCTTTAAGTGTTATTTATAAGTTTAGACATTTTCATTATATTCTTTAAGTGGCTTTTAAGGTGTTTCCAGCTTTTATTTCTTTTCATTTATATATTAAGCATCTCATAAGCTTTCTAGATCACTTTTCCTTTTTAGATTTGAGCTTAAAATGAGCTTGTTATAAGCTTTTAAGTGAAAATAAGCCCAAAAGTCCACTCACTGTAACAACTTTTAGATAAGCTGTTTTTGAGCTTATTACTTAGTTTTAGGTTAAGTCCCGTTTGTTAAAGTAGCTTATTTTAGTCTCCTTATTAATTCCTAGTATTTAGTTTTTTTTAAAAGTCAAAAAAATAAAATAACAAAAAGGGGTTGCCCACGCTCGAACCCACGACCTCCCACACACAACACATATACCTTAACCAGTTTGCTACATTAGCTCATCCATTCGTATATAACACAATTAAATACTTGTACACGTCTTCATTTTCCTTTTTATAAATAAGCCGTAGCTTATTAAGCTCATTTGAGGGCTTATTCGTTAAGCAATTTGGTTTTTCTTATTTTTCTTGTGTTTCTGCTATTGTTTAAGATTTTCCCTGAATTTTTTAGATTTTTCCAACTTAAATTTTATTTTTTATAATTTTTCGAAAGATAAAATCTTATAAAATCAATAAAAAATAGAAAAAAGTTTCAGAAAAATACAAAAAAAAATAGTTTTTAGTTTTATAAAAAATAGCTTAAGGTTTACATCCAGTAAAATCATTTTTACACTTTAGATCTTAAATTTCAATTTTGAGCTTTTATTTTAAACTTTAAAAATAGGATTTTAATAATAAAAATAGTTAAAAATAGTTTTCTTTGCTTTTATAATATTTTAGACTTTTCTAAACTTAAAAATAATTTTTCCAAATTTTTAGTACTTAATTTTCTATTTTTTAAGATTTAATTAGATTAAATTAGTTTTTAATTCATAAAAAATTCAAAAATAATCAAAAAAATGTTTTTCTTTTTCCCAAAATTTTCTTTTGTCCTATCTTAGGTTTAGAAATTTAGTTTACATTTTTAGGGTTTAAATTTAGTTTACTTGCTTGATTGTCGCGTTTTACTTGTTTCCCGTAAATTGTTAAGTGCTTTAATTGTTTTTAATTACTTGTTTTAATTAGTAGTAATATAAAACCCAATCAATCTTCGAACCCATTAAAATCATATCATGTCAAGCGGTTTCATTTCTTAAATCATTGGAAAACGACCCTGGGAAATCATACTTTCGGTAAAGATAGTATATTTATATTATTATATATATATATATTTTTAAAGAGTGAATTTTCCTTAGGGAATTTTCTTAATTGCTCTTGTTGAGATTTATATATTATTAGCTGTTATATTATGCCCGCGTATCAGTTAAAGGTGTAAGGGTTGTACTGAAAACAAATAAGTGGTTGTACATTCCTTAAGGATCGGGCTCTACGGGTTTGTTTCTAGTGGATCATCACTTCTAAAGATGAGAGTGGAAGGGTTTAAAACGGGGAGGTTAACTAACCGGTGTAGTTAGTTAATAAACAACATGTATAGGCGATTTGGTTGTAATCCTAAGATTTACCAATTTAAACAAGTAACTCCAATTAAAACCATAATACTCATTATTGTGGTCTCGAATAGAAATATAGATATACAAGCATGTCTAAAGTCTACAACATCACCGGCACACTCATATTTTGTGGAATTTGGGTAAACATTCTGGATAACAGAATGGTTTAAATTCCTCACATATCTAACAAGGGTTATGTGTGCGGGTTTTGTTTCAAGTAATTTCACAAAAAGTATGCTTGAATTTTTTGTAAAATTTGAGAGCATAATTTAAGCATTTTAGTTTGAAAAATAGGACAAGTAAACATTCTAATTCCATCCCCCCACTTGAATTATACAATGTCCTCATTGTATATGTAAAACATTAAAATACGGAATTTAAAAGAATTAGAAAATGAGAAATCCCTGATATTTGCTCGTTAGGTTCTCTAATTTGCGTTTATGAGAAGTCTTGTGCTGAACAAGCGTTTGAGGTTAGGTTTCAAGACTCTAACACTTCAAGATTTCCAGATTTGTAAATTCTCCACTAATATTCATCGATATTTCCTTTACGAGGTCCTGTGTAAAACATAGGAAAAACAGGCGCACTCTATCTGGTATTACGGTTATTTAAATAAACTTAAAACAACTAAATAACGGGTAATACTGTGGATACGGCCGTATTCGCAGATCTTGACAATACTGTATTTAAAGTGCATGAAAAATAAAGTTGATAACGTCCAGACATTCAATACGCCGTATGGTATGGGGCGGATATGCCGTATTGAAGTCTGGGAAGACATACTCGATAACAAATTAAATAACATTCCGGGTTGTCTCCCGGGAAGCACTTTTGTTTACAGCAAAGTCTTTAAGTTAGACTTTTCTTTAGTTTCTCATTTTACTCCAACTCATGCACGCTAATGTGCCCGCGTATGAGCCATTCTTCCATTGACGAAACTCTGATAAAGTCAGGTCCTAGATTCAAAACTTCTTTGTAGAACCCCTTAAGCTTTTGGCATGCATGCGAGATTTCGTTTATCATATCTTTCTCACTTACCTTCAGTAATGGTGGTATCTTGTTGCATTGTTCATTAGTGTGGTGTTTACTTTGATGGTTCGCCACTCATTTGTAGAAACTTCATTATCACCATTGTAAAGGTTACATATCCTTTAATCGTTAGTTTTAATCCCACTTCTTCAAGAATTGGTTCGCCAAAAAAATAATATCGACCCATCTTCATTATCATATAAGCATCCATTATCATTAAAAACTTATAAAATCAGTATAAACAGAAAAAAGTTCCAACAAAGATAGGCACATTCATTAAGCTCCTACACTTTATTCCCTTTGTACACTCTATTTTTCTTATTGAATTATGAAATTTTCTTTAAAATCTCGTTGACAGTACAATAATGGGAAAAATTAGCGTGTGTAAATTCAAATTCGGATCATGCATGAAATTTTTAGTTGTGTGCACAAATCTTATATGGAATGTCTCTATCATCTCACAATAACTAGGGTAATCATCAATTCCAGTATCAAGATTTCATCCCTAGTTCTAACTTCCTCAATTACCTCACCCCCATTCCATCATGGTGGCATTAAATCATCACCTTGATTTCTCTTAAGCTCAAATGGTTCATTTAGATCATTTAATTCAATGTAATCTTCCAAGAAAGGGTCTAATGATCTATTTAACACCAAAGTCTCTCCCATAAGCCTAACTTCTAAATCAAGCTCTATTCTTTCTCTCAAACTTAGCATATAGACCCTCTTAATTATACTACTAACAAGTTTAACACTTTTGAAAATAATCTTTTCTTCCCCAACCTCAAGTAATCTTTCTTTTGTAAACATCAATCTTAGCACGGTCGGTAGATAAAAATGGTCTTCCGAGGGATCAGGGTTACTTTGACTTATCGGGCATATCAAGAATTATAAAGTCTATTGGGAAAGTAAATTTACCAATTCCTACTAGTATGTTTTCAACTATTCCTTTTGGATATTTCACAGTCCTATCTGCCAATTCCACTGTCAACTAGGGTTGATTTCTAATTCGCCTAATCCTAAGTTATGGTAGGTCGAGAGAGGCATAACACTAACGCTAGCTCCTAAGTCAACAAGGGCATTGTCAAAACAGAAATCATTAATGAAAGCAACGGGTAAAGTGAAACTTATCATGGTCTTTTCTCTTTCGGTGTATGAACATTATTGGGTATGTAAAGCTCCATAAGCTTCCGTGAATTTTGGTCCATAATTCCCCTCTTCTTCATAGTAATGATTATCAAAATGACTTGGAAAAGGAACTGTCGTTTATCTTGACTTGTATAACAATGTACTATTCTGGCCAGAGGATACGGCGTATTGGTTTGATCCAATACGGCGTATCGAGTTTGAATCAGCTTCAATAATGGTTGAAATCGACTTGACTTGGTCTCTCGGGTTTGTTTCAGTTGAGTTTGGCAGGCTTCCAAATCCTCTCTTTTGTAGTACCTTGCTCATTTGCCCTATTTGTATTTCTAAAGTTTTGATCGATGCTCCTTGGTTCCTTATTGCAACATCTGTCGAAGCTCGGATTTCTTTAATCAAGTTAGAGTTTTCTTTGTGTCTTTTGCTGATTCACTCATTAATTTGCTCAGGGTATCTTCCATAGATTTCCTTCGTTCTTGGAACGAAGGATTGGCGTTGTTCCTTTAATAGTACCCTAGAGCAGTTGCTCTATATCCCCCACCTTGAAAAGGACCACCAAATTGCGTATAGTAAGCTTCTTCTAGGGCATTCCCTTCTTCTTTTTGTGGGAAATCCTTGGTGTAATGGGGTCCTTTGCATTGCTCACATCCAACCTAAGCAGCATAAACTTTTTCATTAACTTTCTTGATCTCTCTTCTAAGATTGTTTAATTGTGCTTGTATCGTAGCTAATCCGTCAAAAGTCTCAGTACTTCTTCCTCTTGATGTTCCATTGTGCCATTTTTGAGAGTATTCAGCCATTTCTGGGATGGCTATTTTGCCATCTGCAACAGTTTTAGTCAGAACGACACCTCTTGAGTCAAGAATCTGTCGTGTTGGAACATCTAAACCATTGTAAAACAAAATCGCCTCCTGCATCTCAGTCAAATTGTGTTGAGGACACTTCATCAAGAGTTCCTTAAAGCGCTCCCAAGCTTGATAAAGGGTTTCATCTAGCTCTTGCTGAAAGTTGTTGATTTCCTCCATTTTCTTTGCAGTTCGACTAGGTGGGCAGTTGTATTTGTTCAATAAAACTTTGTTTTTTACATGATCTTCCCCAAGTTTTGATTGAACATTTGGTTTGTTTCTTAGCCAAATCTCTGTGGCTACCAGTTAAGGAATATGGGAAGACTCGGAGCATTAGTTGTGTCCACAGTGTTTGTTTAGGAACATGGAAGAAGCCAACTATTTTATAGAACTTCTCTTATATGTTCATTAGCATCTTCATTATCCGAACCGCTAAATGTGTTTTCTTGAAGCTCCTTAAGAAATTGTCATTTTAGTTCAAATTGATCTTCGTTATCAATTTTAGGCCTAGCGACTCCCGATCCATAGTCTGTCTGTTCGGGTCTTGCTCGTGTATTGCTCCATTGTTTCTGCCATTGCTTATTCTACTTCTTCCTCTGAGTATTCTTTGTCAGAAAGTAGATTGAAATCCGGAGATCTCAATTAGGCTAAGTGACTTGAATTAGTTCTTTGATGATCAAAATTCTCGTTCAGGATCTTTGTAGGGCGTGTATAGTTTGTTCGTTGAACTCCTTGTCATGCAAATCCTGTAAACAACTGGGATAAACAATCTAGTAGGAATTTGTTCCGAAGGAAGGTTGATTTTTTTTTTTTGCATCAAAAATCAATTATTTTAGTTTCTGTCCCAGCCGATAGATTGTGCCAGTATTCCAATGGAAGTGGTAAGCCGTATTAATTGTTGGGTGTATACGTTGTATAGGACAGAGAACTAGTACGCCGTTATTCAGGGGGATTGGATACGCCTGTATACAACTGTCGACCAGAAACAATGTGTTTCAAGTAAAAACAATTAATACGCAAACAACTTAAACACACAAATATACGAGGAATCAATTAAAGACCATAATATACAAAATATACACTAATCTAAAATTACACTATTATAGGGTTAAATCTTAATCTTAATGTTAAAAACCAAAATTATCAAATTAAAAATCAAGATTTAATTTTTAATTCCCCGGCAACGGTGCCAAAACTTTTATTGTGTTGTGTGTAGGTTTTTTTTATGATTCACGTTTTAATTTAAATTTTGCGACTCACCAAAAAACAACACTTTAACGGGAGTGTACCTGATGATCGGATAGGTAGTTTCGTGGTAAGTAGGGTTGTGTACGATCACTGATTGAGGAGGTTAAATCTATCAATTTAATTATTATCATGGTTATTAATCTATGTTATTCTATTCTATCCTATGTTAAACCCTATATGTCAGTCATAAATCCTAATTCTAATGGGAGAAAGGGGGGGGGGGGGTTTAGCCAAAGAGACTGGCACAGGTTTGGTTGGTACTACAATCAATTCAAGAAACAGTTACCCACCGCAAGCTAATTAACAATGATTAAAAGTAGCGGTCGAAACTATATATAAGATAAAACTTTATTTAACCATTATTTAATATCGATTAGAGTCGTTGGTTTGTTTATTTAGTGCAATGATTTCTTCTCTCGAGTTGGCATATCATTCTTAAGACTTAGGCGTTACATCATCCTAAGACCTAGACACGTTAATTCTGTCATAATTAAGGCATCTGCATAAAGCATCCTTATTTGCTGATTATAATCTATCTTAGGGATTAAAGTAATGGTGCATCTGTTATACTCCTCGCTCATAGAGAATTTTACTACTTACCGTATTAATTGGCAATATATACACTAGGTTGTTCTACTTGTCCAACTATCCAATGGAATCAGAACGTTATTTGTTGAATTATCTAGGTCACCTACTAGTCAACACGATCAATAAACCATTGGTAATATCCAATTAACTAGTTATTCCTGAAGCGTATCCTGGACACAGACTTAGAAGGATAATATTTGTGTAACTATTATTCTAGGGTTATAAATTTACTATATGGAGAGCTTTCCCTGGACTCGAGATCCGCTTGGTCCACTTAGCTAGATCCAGTTGAATGATAGGTCGCATACAAAAGCGCGTAAACAAGTATAAATTGATAAACATAAACAAGCATACACGCATAAATCCCAAGAATCGATAAAATAGACATATACCAAACATTCAGATCTTCATTATTAATGGCATAATTCACCAAAGGTATTAGCCTTTAATGTCATTAAAAATAAACAAGGTAATAATTTAGCCAAGGTAATACATGAGTTAAAGATTGATACCAAAAAATGTAATGATTATTTAAGTAATAGAATTACCGATTGTTCTATGGAGAATTGAATTCGTTTGCTCGACCTCTTTGCTCTTTTTCTCCTCTGAAAATTGATTTTATGTTTAGTATCGAACATATGATTTAGCAAACTTAAAGCTGTTTTAAGTTTTCTATTATAATGTATGGAATTCGGTTCAATAAAGACGTATTTATGGGTTGGATACGATGTTATTGGGGATTTCTGGGAGTAGGGACAGTATGATATCCTCCCATAATTATTATATTTTTTCCTTTTCTTGAATATCGGAGTATTATGTCCTATGGATATGACGTTATTAATCTTTAATTCATGTGGGCTTTGGGAAGTGGCAGGCCCGGATACGCCGTATTTCTTGATGGATACGGCGTATTGTCTTCAGAATAGTTATCTTCAAAATATCTTCTTTTAAGGCTCTAAATTCGCGCTTTTGCTTGTTTTCAACCAATTACTCCATAATTACTGCAATTCACAAATATAAACGATTATACGTAATAACAATTCTTTGCAATAAACATACAAATGGTGTTATTATGTGGGATAAATGTAGACTATAAAAATGACGTTATATGAAGTCATTGATAAGAAGTTAACTTATAATCCACTGACGGTAGCTCAGTTGGCCCAAGGGTGTCCTTGGGGAGGTTATTACCACATG
Organism: Tanacetum coccineum; assembly: GCA_026074375.1. Taxonomy (NCBI): domain Eukaryota; kingdom Viridiplantae; phylum Streptophyta; class Magnoliopsida; order Asterales; family Asteraceae; genus Tanacetum; species Tanacetum coccineum. The sequence goes on from BQNB010117009.1 coordinate 15,091, forward strand.
TGAGAGGTTCTCATGTTTTGAGTCTCTCGTGCTGCGTTTTCCTTCAAGGTGGGGACTCTGTGGGGTTTTGCCCCATAGATGCGTCGATTGGTGGCTGTCAGGGTACTTCCTTCATGGTATGTACTGTGTAATCAGAATCACAAATTATTATTCGTGGCTGGAGGGATACCTTCTGGGTAATTACTTGTGGAATCGACTAAATAAAACTGTCACACCCAAACTGGGGGCCTAGTCGGAAAAATAACGTGTCTGGGGCGTGAGACATAATACACATCAACAAGATACAAAGAACGTCTTAAGGGTCGATTTAAAATCAACATCTATTGCTTTGTTTAAAATGTTAAAAGTTTCATAGGGCCCACGATAATATGCGCGAAGCGAATTTAAAAGTTTAAAGTTTGACAAGAGTGTTAAGATAGAAAATAATAGCTTTGAAATCTGGTCCAATGCAGGCAACACCAACAAGCAAGCAAAAAGACATTCCATTAAGCTAAGCACGCTGAGAAAAACATGCTAAAACGGTTCAACATAAGGTGCGTGAATTCATTAGGTTATAAATTTAATATTAAAGGTGGGACCACAAGTTCACAGCTAACACGTGACAGTTATAGAGATACATACTTCACATAAAAAGCATTTACGTATTGCACTAAGCTCATGACACCAAAGCTCAATTTAAAAGGAAGCATTTTATATGCCAAATAGTATTCCGTGCCCTAAAGGTATCTGACCAGGATCACCTATTGACATTCCGACATGGTATATATCCGTTTGTTCGGACCTCTGAAACTAGTAAGCGCTACTTACCCGGATAGGGATAATTACTCCTAATAGATCTATTTACAAATCTCGCGCATTTAACCAGTTACGGTCGGTTAAAGCACATTGACTGGTTCATGATAATTCGGGCATTAGTTGTCTATTCGATACGTAGGCAACACGTATTCTGGAAAAGGAATAACGAAATGTAACTGTGTCCATGTTTGAATAACAAGCAATGTTTCTCACACTCAAAATAGTTATAAGTAAAAGTGAGTTAACATCGGGGCTATGAACTAACCTTAGCAAAAATGAGCAAATGATAATCACGCAAGTAAAAGATGATATAGAAATCTTCAGCCGGACTTCTGAATAATAACTTCGTCTCAAAATCTCGAAAACCATGCCAAGAATGATGGCACATTTGTCAATCACAAAAATACATCCTTTGTGTGTTTGATTTAGTTTGATTATAAAATTAATGATCGACCTAAATAAATCATATAGTTTTTCGTTAAGTTTCGGAGTTTAACCAAAAGTTACTATTTTTAGAAAGTTTCTATTTTTAGAAAGTTTCTATTTTAGGAAAGTTTTTAGTTTCAAAACGTTAATACCGTCCCCTATATTTATTAAGTTTCCATATTCTCAAAACGCACTAGCTAGCCTTAATCGCTTAACTTCCATGTCCGTTTCGCTCATTTTTAACCAAACTTACTATTTTTAGTAACTTTCTCGCTTTTTCTAAAAATTTGTCATCGACCTTCTTTAATCTGATACTAATCAATTGGTATGCTGGTATTATGTTTGCTAGGTGTTTAGGAAAGTCCTAAAAATGTTGAAAGTTGTCCGAAAACCTATTTTACTATTCACATCAGCACACTATTCATCCGGTTTTGTCGAAAAATATTTCAAGTTTCATTTGGCTATAACTTGGTCGTTTTAAGTCCAATTTTAATGTGCGATATATGAAAACTATCTATTCGAAAACGAGTTCCAAAAAACTATTTTTAGCTTAATAAAACATTTTTTTCAGGTCGACCATAAACCCTAAAACAAATTCGGACCAGCAAGCACTTGTTTGTCAAAAACGCACCAATTCCACTATAACTTCACAATAGTGCTTATCTAGCCTAATCTCCATTCAAACTATATCCACAACAAAACCACACCTAATAGCTAACTAATCCTTCATTTCTATTGTTGAAAACTTCATTGAACTCTCATTCATCCACAAGAACATAATATTTAACTAGTGAAACAAGGTAACATCATTATTTCTAAATTCTTGGTTTTATAATCTTTCAAAAAAAAATTAAAACACAACATATGAATGTATGGATCTTTGAACATATAAGAAGAACATAAGCAAACCACAAAGAAATATCCAAGATACTTACAAGAATAAAGAACAAGAAGCAATAACACAAGATCTATACCCAAAATCACTAGATCTTGAAAAACCCCAAATAATAACTTAACCCTAATTTGTAGATCTTGAAGAAAACTCTTAAATCAAAGAACCAATACTTTTAAACACCTTAGATGTTCTTAGAAATGAACTTAGTATGCTTGGATTATGCAAGAAATCAAAGAAAATGGGAACCCTATAAGGTTGTTGGCTGGCCGTGGGTTTCAAGAAGACAAGAGGGAGAGAAAGAAATTTTGGAAGGCTTGAAAGTGATTATGAAACCCTAAGTTATGATATGTGATGGTATTTATAGGCCAAGAGCTAGGGTTTTGACTTGTCAAGTGGAGTATAAGTGACCAACACACACCAAAAGTGTGTGTATGGTCTCGGCATAATAAGCTATGCCACAAGACCATGTGGTTCAAAATTTCTTGATCAAGGTTCATGAATTAGGTCTTAAATTTAAATTTTAAGTCAAATGGAGTCAAAGGGTTGCACAAGTAATCACATGGTGTTGTCAAACTTGAGAAATTGTGCATGAGAAGGACTCTCTAATGTGTACTTTACACCACGTGCAATGAGAAGTTTAAGAAAACGATACCATTTATTAATTTCAGGGCCTATGGTGCATTTGTTTTGGGTTTGCGCATCCTCAATATATCTAAAGTGAAGAGGGGTGAACGCGTAATTTGAACTTAGAATTATGATGATGAATTGCTAAATAAAGTTTACAGAATTAAAGAATTTCGAGTTTTCGGGGTTCGTTTATGTCAAAAACGCGGGGAAAAAACGCAATTTAAACGTTATAAAGCGTAAAAATAAATATGGGAGTGATCGTTAACTATGAAACCTTAGACAGATAAATTAACTCATATATTTCTATTTAAATCAAGTATTCCTCGATGCTGGAACGCGTCCGATGACGTTTTTTCTCAGATTTACGCGGGTTAACTTCCCTGTAAACTGCCGGATTTAAACGTAACATATAAAAATCAAAAATAATTGTCGGAAAAGTTTAAAATATTGACCAGAAATTCTCGGGGTGTGACATTCTTCCCCCGTTAAAGAAGCTTTATCCTCAAAGCTTAAGACGTGGACGAAGGGTTAACAAAAAGATGAGGGTACTTTTTCTTCATTTGGTCTTCACGCTCCCAAGTAAACTCGGGTCCCCGTCTCGAATTCCAACAGACCTTTACGATTAGAATGCGGCTTTGCTTCAGCCGTTTAACTTATTGGTCCATAATTTCAACTGGTTCCTTAATGAAATAAAAATGAATCTAGGTGGTGTCTAACATATATAACAAGTATGTATATAAAAGATAATGAATGAATAAACATGAAATGCTTTAAATAGACCTTATAGAAGATGAGTAGGATGATGAACACAAGACAAAAATCCTAACCAAGCTTCTAAATCCAAAACCCTAATCAAGAAAACTCTAGATATGTTTTCTTAATTAATCCTCGCTAAACCCAAATCCAAGCTTGCTAATATTTTGAGTAACCTTAGATGATCTTAGAATGAATGCTAGTACACTTGGAATACCTTAGAAAATTAAATATATATGAAACCCTAATTGTAAAAAGAGTGCCGTGGGTTTTGGTATGATTTAGAGAGAGTGGTGAGATTTGGTAATTTGTTTAGAGAGTGTAAATGTTTACTAGATACTTGCCTTGCTTTATATAGTACTCAGGAAACCCTAAACTACTTCAAATGGAAACCATGGGAGCAAATGGTTTGGGTACAAGGTTGTAAGAACTCTTCTCCTCCTCCCTAGGCATAACTCACGGCTCAACAAGGTCCCTTGTACCTTGACAAGACAATTTATGGAAAATAGGGAGTTGAGTATAAGTTGTAAGAGTTCTTAGTTGTAAAGTTAAAGTTTTATGGGTTTATGGATTTATTTTATGTCTTATAAGCTAGGATCCGGTTTTGAGGAGTTATAAATAAATAAAATAAGTAAATTTTAGGTATTGGGTATAAAAGTGGGTATTTGTTTGAGTGTAGATGGGTAAAGGTGCTTCCGGGTATGTCCGAAAGTAATTTATTACGAAACGTAAGCGTTTTACGTAACCAACAAAAATAAATTATGAAAAGTTATAAATTATACTCCTAATAATCATATAACACTTTCTTGATATAAACTTTAATTTGTTTGGTGTCCGTTTACATTGAACGTTGATTTTTAGTTTACGCGATTTAACTATACGATAATAATAATAAGCAAACGCACAAAACTCTAAAAATAAATAATGGAATAATTAAAGTCGTAAATGACCTGAAAATAAGAAATGTTACAGTCTCTATTACATTGAACTATCAAAATTTTGTCTCCATAAGGGATTCGCACAATCTTTTCATCACACACGATCACTGCACGATGGTTTGCTAACCAATCCATGCCGATGATGACGTCAAAACTACCAAGTTCTACCGACATTAGGTCAATATTGAATGGGTGACTTAACAATCCTAACGTACAGCCTCTAAGTATGGTATTAGTCTCAGAAATTCTCCCGTCGGATAATTCGACCGCATAGCTAACGTCTAAAGTATCGGGGGTTATATCAAGCAAGGTACTAAAAGTAGTCGACACGAAACTTCTATCGGCACCCGAATCAAATATCATAGAAGCATAATGGTTATTGAGAAGAAACGTACCCTTGACGACATTGGAATCGGGGTTAGATTCTCCTTCACCCAGCACATATGCTTTTCCTCTTGCTTCACCAACTCCATTCTTGTTTCCATCCTTATTTCTATGGTTTTGATCTTTCAGCTTTGGGCAATCACTCTTGTAGTGTCCTTGCCTTCTATACTCGTAACAAGTAAAAACTCTCTGATTCACTATTTGACCTCTCTGAGTAGAAGTAGCAGAATTTGTGACCTTACAATCCCGGGTCAAATGCCCAACCTTGTTACACTTCCCATATCTCACAGTGCAAGGCCCTTCATGGTGAAGCTTACACTTGTTACAAAGAGGCAACGGTCCATTATATGGTTTTCTCTCATTGTTATCAGCCGTATAAGCTCTCGCCACATTCCGACATCCTACATTTGGCCTCTTGAATGGTGGCTACTGTCCATGGTTGTCTCTCTAATTGACCTCCAATCTCCTTTTGTTCTCAGCATTTTTCACAACATATCCCTTCAACTTTTGGTCCATTAAGCTGTTAGCAATTTGAACAGCATCTTGTAATCTTGTAGGTTCAGCAACAATTACATTCCCTTAGATGTTATCGGGGAGTCTTCCAATGAATTTCTCAACCTGATCCTCCTCCTCTGGGACCATCTTGGTGCACATCATAGTCAACTCTTGAAATCTCTGAGTATATGCAGCCAAATCATTGTTCTTCACGGTCAAGTTCCACAGCTCAGATTCCATCTTTTGAATGTCATTTCTTGGGCAGTACACTTTAGTCATTAGCTTCATGAGCTTTCTCCATGACATGGCGAATGCAGCCTCAGCTCAAATAGTCCTCTTGTGTGAGTTCCACCAATTTAGTGCACTGTTTAACAGTGTGCAAGTAGCATACTTGACTTGGTATTTCTCTGGACAATTGCTGATATGGAACACTGTTTCCATCTTCTCAAACTACCTTATCAACCCGACAACTCCTTCCGTTCCCGTAAAGTTGAGTGGTTGACACTTCATGAAGTCCTGATATGTGCATTCTCTAGCAACATGTCTATCACCTCTACCATTCTCGTTTGGATTTCCATTTCCACCATTTCCATTCTCACAATTTCCATTTCCGCCATTTCCGTTATCGTCGTCACCGCCGTTCGGGCTTTGATTCTCAGCCTCGAGAGCATTGGCGGCACGGGTCGCCTCATGAGTAGCCAACGCTTCTTCCACATGTCGGTTAACGAGTTCTTTGATTGCTTCAGGGGTCATACCAGAGCGAGTAATAGTCATCGTTCTATGTCACAAGACATAACGCACGATGAGATTCGATACGAGATATAGCCATTATAAAGGGTAAATAGGGTT